>JAQGBW010001396.1:0-26515 GCA_034698625.1 Julus scanicus
TGGCTGTTCCCACCAGAAGTCGGTATTTATCCCACATCAAAGTGGGCCAATGTTTGCATAGCGAAACGCTCACTTACGTTGTGCTTTGCAATGACACGTGTGTAGCAGTGAGCTGGCCATTTGGCAAGTACTTTGGCAACAGGCAAATATTTGTCTGTTGCGTTTCGCTATGCAAACATTGGCCCACTTTGATGTGGGATAAATACCGATTTCTGGTGGGAACGGCCAAGTGTTGGCCAAATAGGCAAAATGCCCGATACACACATGGGACATTTGACAAAGTACTTGCCAAATATCCCATGTATGGCGCCACCTTAAGGCAGCGCCACAAATGTTGCATTTGTCGAGTACTTAGTCAAATATAACATGTGTGTATCGGGCAAAAAGATATTAATATATGAATGAAACGATACCTTAAGGTATCGTTAAGTAACTGATTTATCAATCAGTTTTGTACAATATAATTTGTGTGCCAAGGTATAATTTCATTTGTTTTTGCGGAGAGTACAATTTTAATTATGTTCCCGTAAAATCTTGACACTCAGCAAATATGCATGTGTGGCGCTATCTTTATGCAAAAAGATCAAAGTTGCCATTTGGCTACATTTAGATTATCCTTAATCCAATTATAAAACTTAATTTTTAGATGATTTAAGCATAAAATATGCTTGATGAAAGCAATTTATGCTCTTAAAAAATGTTGTTATCAATGGAAGTGTTTTATAATTAAACAATTAAAAAGAATCTGCTAATTTCTTAAAATGTTAATAACTTTTTGAAGGAACCTGATCATAAATAAAAAGGTAACACTAAGAAGATGGGATTAGCTCATGATCAGAAAAGCATTCAAAAGTTGAATTCCACATCACAAAATGCTTTCACCATAATTATTCAAAAGTGGTCCAGTGGCTGACTGTTCAGCATCAGCTTACCCGATGGTAAGTGGCCCCCCTTAAATATTACATAATATGTTAAAACATGTAATATTATTGAAAATATAACTGAATTTTCAATATTGTAACTGCTTGCAAGTAAATTTGTTGTAATATTCCCCATTCAATTTTTATATCCACTTAATCCTTTTTTCTTTTAGATTTAAAATTTCTTAATAAATTAAAAGATAGCCTTACAGTAGCGGGTGGACCCCTTTGTTTCATGGCAAACAATATTTTAGACACTTGTAACCAAACCATTAATTATACCAGTATGAAATTACATAAAATCTAATAATAACGACAGATATTCAATAGTCACAGGGACAAGGAATAAAATCAATTTTATAGGTAAAATCATAGATTTACCATAATTTTGTTCTTGCTGCTTGACTGCTTCTTTATGTTTGATGGCATACTACACTTTTTGCAAAAGAGTTGCAGCAGTAATGAGTTGGTATTAGGGTTAGAAAATTCACTTTAACGCTAGGGTAAATGTATTCAAAAGAAGGAGGATAATCATTAGGAGCATTGTCCATAATAAAACAACATTTTCAAAGGGATGACAACATCCTTACAATACAATAAGCTTTAACTTCTAGTAGTGGTGGTGCAGTGATAAATGCTTTCCGATAACAATTTCCATACACCAGAATTCCGTTGGGTTTTCTTAATGCTAAATAAGCAGATGCTTATGATCGCATGAACAATTAATCAACAACTGTACAGTAGTGTCATTTTATCCTTAGCTGGCTTAAATCTTGGCAGCCTCCTCTTCTTTCTTGTGTTCTCGCAGCATATTCTTCTAAAACACTTCAGTCTTTTTCTGGTTAAAACTGGTCATTTTGGTAACCATGGTTATCGATGATGTCATGTCCTTTGTAAACCTTCATGCAGTTGAACAATTAATCAACAACTGTACAGTAGTGTCATTTAATTCTTAGCTGGATTAAATCTTGGCAGTCTCCTCTTCTTTCTTGTGTTCTCGCAGCATATTCTTCTAAAACACTTCAGTCTTTTTCTGGTTAAAACTGGTCATTTTGGTAACCATGGTTATCGATGATGTCATGTCCTTTGTAAACCTTCATGCAGTTGAACAATTAATCAACAACTGTACAGTAGTGTCATTTAATCCTTAGCTGGATTAAATCTTGGCAGTCTCCTTTTCTTTCTTGTGTTCTCGCAGCATATTCTTCTAAAACACTTCAGTCTTTTCCTGGCTAGAACTCTGGTCATTTGGGTAGTGATGGTCATCGATGATATCATAAATGTCCTTTGAAAACCATGCAGCAGTTGAATCTCCAATCGCTTTGTTATTACTAAAGTTCAAACATTTCTTAACCTCCTAAACGAGCCACATCTTGCGTCAAACGTATCTTCTTCAGTTGCCTTGCACTTCCTAGTCTCATTTTCATCATATTGAGCTAGGGCCTTATTTTCAACGATAGGCTGCCTTAAAGGCATGTTTCCACTAGTATGATCATCCACATGCTTAAAAGTTTCTCTAGATTTGCAATTAGGCTATTCGTTTTCCTAATTGTAGTAATAGTTCAGCTGGTAATAGTAGCAGATGTACACTTTTCACTTTAAGGACATATTTTTGCTTGTCTTTTAAGCTCGGTGTAAATTGTGTTTCATACCAATTGTAATTTTCAGCCAAATTGTGTTGATCCTTACACCTTCATCAGGTGTAAATGTTTCAATTGAACCCAAAAAAATAGTAAATAAAAGTTGTACAGACTTTGATATTCACTTAATGACGAAGCGTAGCACAGTGAGATGTGATGCAAACGGTGTTAGTAAGCAAAGTGACTCCAGCGATGTACCGAATGAACGGCTCATTGAGGAATAGCCAAATGTTTTTAATCGAGACATTCCTGTATATAAAAATTTATGAAAACATGTTAGAATATTAATCTAATTAAACCAACAGCCAGGGTCGAACTAGTCGGCTACCTAGAACGCAGACCGCGAAGGGGCGCAGCAGCTTTCATGAGGCCCCATATACATTGGAGCTTAGAAGGGCAGCAAGAAATGGTTCTGTAAAAAGCCAGGGCTAACCCACAAATAAAATATTAAATTTCCCTGACTTTTCCAGGTTTTTAAGTGTTGAGTTCAACAATTTTCATATTGAATTTCCCTGACTTTTTCCAAATATTACATTTTTTCCTAACATTAATTTCCAGTTCATTCCAATTTCCCTTAATTCCATGTCTGGGGGAACTTTGCAAACCCCTATGGGATGAAATTAGCTTCATTGATATCTAATTCAATGCAAACTATACATCACATTGGACCACAGATGACCAGGACTTCAAAAGGGTGCAGCAGCTTAGGACAATAAGTTCAGGGGAGAGGGAAACGAGAAGTGGTTGCCTTTGGGTTTGACATTATTTAGGGCGTGCCCAAACCATATGAGGGCCATTGTTCATTCTTCCAAGGATGGGTGACGCAACATCTAACACAAAGAATCATTAAAAATGTAGCCCGAGGGGGCAACAGGCAAAAAGAGATTAAATAAAAATATAAATTGTTTAAAATAGCTTGATGGATCAGCAAGTGCATCACATTGTTGTTTTTCACTTTAAAGTGGTAGATTTTTTAAAAATTAATAAACAAGTTTGAAAAATGTCTGATAATTTGCATTCTCATGCTCCACGTGCTAGCAGCATGCACGGACATTTTTCTAACTTATTTATTAATTTAAAAAAAAAATGACCAGCTCAAAGTGAAAAACAACAATATGATACACTTGCTGATCCATCAAGCTATTTTACCCAATTTTTATTTAATCTCGTTTTGTTAGGCTGTGAGTGTAGTTTAAAATTTACCCATTAAAAGGGATAGGTTGTAATCCCCCTTAAAACTGAGAAAAATGTGAATAATGCGTCTGAAGGAAATATAATCTAAAGTGCAGCACAATTACAGCCATTTTAGATAAGTTATCCATACATAATAAAAAACATTTCATACCTATCAGATTTCTTCCAAACAGCCGAAATTTGCACTACTACTCTTCAGCTGAGCCTGAAGTATGTTGAGAACAAAAGAATTCTTCAAACTATCCTTCCAGGTCAACATTTTGAATATAACCAATGCTGCCAAGTTAATAAGACACGAAATCCTTATCAGCATTTGAAGATTTCGAATCAAACACGAATATTTTTTTGCATTGTTTTAAAGACAATGCATTAAAATTCTTAAAATCCAGTATTTATCTCATATATAAGCTAGTATATTATGTATTTCGGCTTAAATTTTGAAATTTTTTTATTAATCAAGCTCTTCATGAAATCCACAATTTTCGGATAAGGTAGCTGCTCACACTGTCATTTCCCGCCATAAAGTAATAATGGACGCCAAAGTGACAGATTTCCTGATCAATCGCCATATAACGGTGCCAAACGACTGGCTTCGTGAATGTATCCAGTTTGTTGTCTTAGATGTAAGTACTAGAAACTCCCACATTTGACGAAGAAAAATATGTTGATGTTATTTTTACGTTTATCCCAAAAAACCGAATGTTTAGGCCGGTCAGCAGGCAAAGCTTCCAAATTGGGCGAATGCCAACGTTCCAAAACTTGTATATGAACAGTGGTTGGATGCCAATTTATGTGAACTGAAATCCTCTTGTTTGCCACCAAATTTGGCGGAGTTTAAAAGTACTGTCATAAATGGATATTTCGCCCTTCAAGTAAGTAAAAAATTGCTTTAAGCCTTACTTCTATGACGAATTGCCTCTCAGTAATTACTTCAAATATTGCCTATTTCAGGTAAATTCTTTTCAGGATATCAGCCAACCAGCTTATCAGCAGTTGATAAAAATTGCGGGAGTGGACCGAAGCAATGCAGAAGTGACAGCAGAGCCTTATTCTCAAAAGGTTCAAGAAATAATTATGTTATCCATATAATCAGAAAACTAGTGAACTTGCTAAATTTGTTTAAATACTTAATAAGGGCATGCATAGAATACAATTTTGTTTTTAGAAATACTGTGATTTGCAAAAATTATATTACAGCAATAATATTGAATCGATCAACTACCGTTAAACTGATATTTGTAGATTTTTAAACCAAAATTATTTAAAAGTCAAAACATTTGGTTTATTGCCAAGCAGTGGCGGCTCGTAGAAAAATTAGTGGGGGTGCTGCGAACTAACATTGTGAAGCATGTAGTTGTCACTGCAGAAGCAACAGTGTTCGCTCTCCCTCGCAGGCTGCCGTGCAACATCCTATGTGCGCTCAGCAGTCAAACAACTCGCCGCTGGAGCTGTAAAATGCACAGTTCCATACAACATTTTTATTATCTGGGGGATGGCTAAACAGTTAATTAAATAAATTTAAAAAAAAATTACGAATAAATTAAATTAGAAAGAATTGAAGAAAAAAGGACTCATAAATGTTATCGATGATATCAAGTGATAGGGGGTGCTGCAGTTCCACAGTGCCTATAGACGAGCCGCTACTGTTGCCAAGTAAATTAAAAAAACAACTTGATAATTAATTGGAATATTTACATTGCATTCTCAACAATGATTTTAAGGATTTGACTGTCACCTGTCTTTCAGAAAGAAAAATCGAATAGAATGCTAAAATTAGAGATGACGGATGGCATGCAAACGATACATGGAATGGAGTACGAGGAAATACCGTTCTTGAACGTCAACATACCACCGGGAGTAAAGGTAAAACCGACTACATTTGAATCCAGTTTCGAGTCCATGTTTTCTCTAAAATCTTATCTTGTTGTTAGGTCCTTGTTTTTGGCGCTATAGAGTGCCGACGCGGAATACTGTTTCTAACGAAAGAAAACGTTAAAGTTTTAGGTGGGCAGCTGGAAGAGTTCGGTACTAAAAACTGTCAACTTCAACTGTTGGGGCGCATATTGTAAATATGAATTCTGCAATTCGCTATCTAATGTCGTTAATTAGATTTGCAGTTCTCTAAAACTGCATTTTTCTTGAGCAGGAACACTACTGATTATTCCGATTTGGCTGCAGGATCTCGACATGACACGAATGGAACAGTGGGCATTACGAGCACGGTATTGAAAATTCGTTTGACGGCGACGTTAAGTCAGTGCAAAAATTTTGGAAATACTTTCGAAATTATTTTAATTTTGAAGGTTATACTCCTCGTGTAGGTTGAAATCGTAAATTTTTGTACAGTTAAACAAGTTTCTAAAAAAAGAAAACTATACTTCCAAAATTTCTGCATTGACGGTATTGACTTTAGTAACGATATTGACAAATCCGTCACTGACCATCATGAGATTGTTTTTTTATTTATTCCCTGTTTAGATGCCTGCTACAGAGACATCAGCAGGACAATTGCATGCACCGCAAATTCATCCCACTTGGGATGATGATGGGTATGATTCCATATTTCTAGAAGACATAGAAAATTATGATCAGAATGATACAGAATCACAAAATGCTGTTGCAAGCACCAGGGACAATATTCCAAGACTGCCACTCGTATCAAAGAATTCCAACATAATTGACTTGAGCGGTTTTGATGACGATGATGATGATGCCTTTCAATAATTATAAGTTTACATGTAGGTTAGCACCAGAATATTTGGTAAAAATGTAACTATAAAAACTATTGCTGTGATACTTTTTTCTTTTCAAATAAAATGTAATCTTGATAAAAAATTATCAAATTATTTAGAAAAACGAAGAAAATCTACAAGTTATCATCATTACCAAATGATTTCTCTATAAATTTACCATTTCTGGAAAACCGCATTCAGAGACGTGGCGCCTATTACCAAACAATTCTTAATAAAACATATTTGACTAATGCTCAATCGTTTATTTAGTCTTTGCTATAATTTTGTAACGTTAATTACTTGTTAATGTACACACTATCATTGTCGCATTCACCTATATGGGAAATGTCCCGAAAATACAGTCAAAAACTTAACTCGCGCAGTCCTTTTCAAATATCGTTGCCACCCTTTTCGGCAGCTTCTCGTTTGCGTCGCTCCCAGATTAAGCGATGTTTCTGCTTCATGAACGCTGTGACCACGTTACCGTGAATTCCCAAGTCTCCATCTGGAAGCAGAGATATTATGTTTAATGTGGTTTCTTACAACACCAGAGGTAAAATTATGATAACATAATTAGACGTACACTTAATGAAATAGTTTTCGGCAGCCTGGTCGTAATCTTCGGTTACGCCCACACATTTAACGTTGTCATCTGGATATTCGTAGAACCTGCAATCTTCTCTGCGTTGGCGGAGGAGGCCGAGAATTTCCTCGTCAACTTTCCTATCGAGGAATAAAAGAGGGTTTTAGGCTAAGGCCACACTAGCGTCTTTTCACGCGGAAAAAATGCTCATTGAAAATGCAATGCGGTCAGCGCGATGCGGCATGATCTCGCGTTGCTGCAGGTACGGCGACAAATTTCAACAAATTTCTTGGTTCCAAGTTTTGATTTACTGTTAATGTAAAACACCTCAGCCAACAATGTTTACTTGGCAATTACCGTAAAAAGCTGTACAGAGATCCACTGAGTGAGTATTCAATAGGGCTGATTATCACATCTGGGATATATGCCAGAGTAGTGTTAGGCAGTAATTGAGTACATCGAATAAATTTTGAGTAATGAGTAAAAAAAAATAAAGAGTACAAAGATAAATTAAATATAAAACGTAATCTACGGCTCAGATACGTTCCGGAAAAGTTAGCCGTATAACGAAACATTTGGGCTGGAAATCGAAAAAGCGCCATAACATAAAATGGTCGTTATAACAAAAGGCGGTATAGCGGGGTATTAACGTATTTCGAATTTTTTGATTGTTTGGTAATTTTGGAGCACGGTCGGGGCCGATTTCTAGAGGAACTATCATTGCATTTGCATGGAAACAACTGTGGGAAAACCCCGAAAACCACAGTCACGATAGGCAACCTTTGAACTGAACCCAGGTCTCCACATAAAAGACCGATACCGTTACCACTACCCCTAAATAAGTATATTTCCTATATTTCCTGTGCAATGCACAACATTTTTTCCCCATCACCTTCATCACCCCAAGTACATCAGGAATGGATATCGCAAGTGGTAGATACTAATTTGCAGCCAGTGCATTGACACCTGACATGCCGATCCTCTTCTCACCGAGGACCACTATCACGGCCGTATTTTAGGGGAACTATCCCGACATTTACCTGAACACAACCGTCAGGACAGCTGACCCGATAATGTGATTGTCTGGGCCTCCCATTCGTCAATCGTTAAGGCACCACATCTGGATAAGTGCCAGGGGTATTTCCTCTAAAAATCGGCCACTGTGATGCTGTTCTTAACTTGTAATTAATTCTTCATATCCCCTCGTCTCCCTTACTCCAACCTGCATGTGGCCTACGTTCGTGAAATAAACACAATGCACAACTAAACAACCAAACTTAATAAGCAACGTACTTATCTCTCCTGTACTGCTCGTTTGCTTCAATTATGCAAGCAACATCGCCTTCCAAACACGTATCGATATTAGGTACTCTCGGAAACTTGCGATGGTAGTAATAGTACTTCGGTCGGTTTGGTTCCACCACAGTTTCTGTACTCAGCAGGAGAACAGTTTTAGTAATCAATGAATTTTAGAAAAGATGATAAATACTTAATGGACAGCACATATGAGTTGAGCAGCTAGTACAACACCGAGAATACCATAAGGTATTTTGTCACCACAAACGATTGCATTCTGGAATTGGAAATAACATACCTCGAAACCAAGTTATAGGGCCATCAATGGCTTTGTAAATGCCCCTACTTATTTTCTCGAAGGTATTTCTTGGAGGATATTCATCAACCATTTTCACTGAGTTCCAATTTCTCAGCCTTGATCCGTGGATGAATCGCACGTTAGCCTAGCGCCATTCGTGAAACATTAGCAAATTTACTTAAACGAGTTAATAAAATAAGGTAAATAGATCGATTAAATAGAGATAAGCAAAATGAAGTAAGCCAAGTTTAATTTTAGCTATTAAAAGCACATAATTACTTACGTAAGAATCAATTCAATTTTGAATAAGTTAAATTAATTCGATTGTTACGTGTGCCTAGTAACCAGATGACTACATGGTGCCAATTTTAAATATAATTGTGTCGTCTGCTTGCCACCATCTTGAAAATTGTATTCCTGAAGGTATGTACGTGTTGAATTGTATTAGAAATAACTTTATAAATTTAACCTTGTAAGTTTTAAAAACAAGTTTATTTTGAATATATCTAAAGCCTAATGAGTATAATCAGGAAGATTTAATAAAAATCTTCATAAAATAAGTTCATTATACATAGTATGTATAGTATGTATATAGTTTAATGAAAGCATGGCACACAAATAAATCACTACATCTTGTTTTTAGAATGGAAGCAATCGAAATTGTGAGTGATAGTGAAACAGTATTTGTAACATTAGGCACTGAAGAAGTTAACTGCTGTGAGAATGGTAAGACATTAATTTCTATTTTAGGCTTTTGCTTGGATGTTGTAGTTTACACATGTAGGCCTATGCTATTATGTACTATACTTTATGTATTGCTTTCAGATCCAGACTATGCTCAGCCTGTTTTTGATAGACACCAAGTGATTCAGGCCAGCCAGAAAAAGGGTCCTTCCTCAGGTTTATATCTAAGCAATGAATATAATCAAAAGAAACTAAAGTGTCAATTATGTTTATTTATTTATTCACCTTTTTGGTTACCTACTCAGCTACATGGACAGATGGTTGGGCGAAACATCTGCTGGAACTTCATGCTTCCTACATAAAAATGGCTGGCCCAATGAAACGATTCCGGAAAAACAAAGTTATGTGGGATGCAATTGCCAAAGAGATCAACGAGGCTCACAACACCAGCCTGACAGGTAGTCAATGTGACAGTCGCTTTAAAACCATCAAAAGGCGAAAAACCAAAGATGTGAGGGAGGAGAAAACATCTGGATCAGGTGCCATAACCCTGGCATATCAACAGGAATGGGAGCAGATCGATAATGAAGATGATAGCATCATCCCAGATGTCTGTTGGAAGAACAATGTGTGAAACAAGATCGAGTCCCTCATGTGGCATTTCTTCAAATGCAGCATCTCCAACCACCAGTGCAAGTTCAGACACACTTTCCAGGCAGTGACTGACAGTTTCGCAAGCCTTGGCGAATGGAATTGATCGAATACTTGCACTGAAAAAAGAAAACCAGGAGCGCCGGGAGAAATACCAGCAAGAAAAGCTGGCACTGTTTAGAGATTTTCTTGGTGCCTTGAAAAACAAAGGTAATAAAGGTAAGTCAAATTTTTAACTTGTGCATGGTTTTGACATAAAATCTTATTATGTTTGAAAACGAGTGTATCACATGCCTTTTTGTTGGTTTTTTAGATTAATAATTGCAAGAAGGTTATCGTTCGATGCACAATTTTTCACTGGATCAACGATGTGAAACGGGCATTTCCTATTCCTCAGAATTATTTGGTGGAACCATATGAGCTAGTGTTTCCAGAAGGTTTCGAACTAGTGAATTATCTAGCTTCCTGCGACGTTTCAGCCAAACTGATGTTGTTCCCAATGTCAATATAGTAGTGAAAATTAATATTTTTGTTTAGCTGTGAGGATTACAATGACTTCCAAATGTATCTGTGCACAAATAAATGACGTCATTTGACTGCTTTGCAAACTATTATAAAAATATGTTTGATATTTGATTCCAGAATCCTGATAGAAATATTTGATGCTTTTTATCCTGAAATTTTTATTATAATTTTCCAGACACGTGGCATGAATATTGGAAATGCCTATACAAGACTACATGACTGATGCCCCAGTTACAAAAGCAATTTCGTTTTTAAATTTGCTATCGAACATGATGGAGATAATTTTTCGACATTACACTTGTAACATTACTATGCTTTATGCAAGATGCATAACATTAAATATTTACTTGAAATTTTTATATAAATCCATGTCTTAAGGGCGTCCAAAGATGTCCTTGCTTCCCACGCAGCAGCATCAAAAGGACCATCTGGAAAGAGAAACGGGAACAACAAATTAGGAGGTGGCTGTTTTCTGCTTTTGTCATCTACTGTGGTCGGCCAATCTTTGGTTGAACTCTACTAGTTCCTATTTCCTTATATTTTGGGATGATTTTGTTGATGGCTGATGACTTTAGCACTAGTTAAGGGCCAATTGCACCCTGCTTCATATTCTTTAACCATTTTGGTATGATTAAGTCATGAAGAGGTTGTGGGATTTGTTTAGGTATAGTGCCATTTCTCTATTTTACAAATTTCAGCAACTATCATCTTGCAAATGAGCTAGGTTATATGTATACCATCAAGGAGATCAAATACTTTGCGTGGATTTTCAATATTCCAGTTTAATTGAAGAAAATTTCCAAACATTTGTCTCAGTATTTGATCATTTCCATACATTCTTCCAGGGTACCCACTTTGTTTTTGTCATGAGAATTTAATTGATTTCAGTGTAATTGGGAATAAATTGTTTCTAAAGCTGACAAACAGGTCCCACTTAATACTCCATTGTTTATTTTCCACTGGCATTTACCATTTGTTGAGTAATTTGTTAATTTTGAGGACTCAAGCTGTACAAATTTGGAAATTTCCAAACATGTCAGGCAGGGTATGAAGCATAGGCGTAGAGCGTCTTCCTTTTGGTGAGAATGGGGCATAAACCGCTCTGGAGCAGTGAGTGGAATTCGCCATAACTAATTTTGGAATTACAATTATGTCATCAAATTATTGAAACAGGCAATACTAATCAATGTTGAGTAAGTGCACATGCATTGTGGGACTCTGCCCACCTGGCAATTGGTGTTAGTATTTTGGAAATTTGTAATAGAAGGAAAAATAGGAAGGAACACGGTCGTGGCCGATATTTAGAGGAACTATCATAGAATTTTCTTGGAAACAACTGTGGACATCCTAGAAAATCAGTCATGGTAGGCAACCGGGGAAATGAACCCAAGTCTCCTGAATGAAAAGCCGTTGGCATTACCACTAACCCAACTAGCTCGGTTACTAACAAAATATTCAGCAATTGTTGTCGTAGTTTCGCTGTGCAGCGCTTATTTGATTGGATAAACTGATAAATCATCCTCGATTAGCATTGCAGTTTCGATAATTTGAAGACATACTTTTAATGCAACAGTCATGTTACTTAAACGCGGCATAACAACCTGTATTCAAATGTTAAAGTAGCTATCTGTAGAAGGTCTGGAAATAATAAAGGAATAAAGCACAATACATTGACTACAGAGGTTTTGTGCCACATGCTTGAAGAATGGAGAAGATTAAGTTTCGTGCAATTTGTGATGGAAAATATTCATTACCTTGTCATAAGAATTCGAATAGTATCGACACACATCCAATGCATCATGGTGTTCAGTCAATCCGCCATGTCAGTTTTTGATATTGCGCAGATTCGATACATTCCTTATCGGTTACACCTAACCTGCGAAAGAAAATATAGTTCCCTATCCCAGCAGTGTGCATGCATGGAATTCAGTTCAACAGGATGTCCAATAAAATTGCTGGGACAAATTCAAGCAAATTTCAAGGATAATCCCCTGAATTACTAAGCACCTCCACCCACGACAAATTTTTGGTACTTTCCTGTTATTGGATGGGGCATTTTTCACAAATGTCATTTTTTCATTGAAAATCGTTTATATATCGCTTTTAATATCAACAAATTAAGAACTGAAGTCACAACTCAGACACCTAACCTAACCCAAAGTTTGAGGAAATTCAGCAATTTAGCAGATACAACTCCAAGTGTAACCCACATTCTTTCGATTGTTTTTAGTGTTAAAGGCATTTCAATAATTTTATGGTTTGAAAAACGCCCCCGATAACAGGAAAGTACCAGTTTTTGGTTTTTCATTTTATATCAAATTTCTCCATTAAAAAAAATTCTCGACCTCGACATGAAATTACAGCATAAACTGCATTTCATTGAATCCAGCCTAATTTCCAACTTTTCCGAGGTGCTAACAATTCAAGTACATTTCTCGACTTTTCCTACTTTAAACGGCTGTTCCAGTAGTTCCCTCAAGTTCGCTGATGCACTTATCATCATAAAAGCATCCACGGATGAACCATTACTAAAAAATAATTACAGACTCGTGAAATTCAATTTACATTTTTATTTGTAATGTAAATTGCCATCAGATTAAAAATTCCTGGAAAAAACAAACCTTAACGTTAATTATTCAGTCTGATAAGAAAAATATATTGCATAAAATTGGAAAAATTACACCTACTTTGCCAAAATGCTGTCCTTTTTAGCTAATCTGTTAATGCAGTCATCAGATTCACCCTTGAAAAAAAAACGAGGAAAAATAACTGGTATTAAATAAATGAACAAATTCAAAAACTAGATTAACTGTTCATAAAATGTTTCATATTTACCATTCTACGAATAGGCCCACAGATGGCATACGTCTTGTATTTGCCATTAAATCTGCCTGTCATCTCATCAACCTAAGATTAAAGATTCAGTTAATAACGCAATTATTTGAATTGCTAAAACACTAAAAGATGTGCAGAGACTTGAATCCACAAAAGGACCATTCAAATT
Source organism: Julus scanicus (assembly GCA_034698625.1). NCBI lineage: Eukaryota > Metazoa > Arthropoda > Diplopoda > Julida > Julidae > Julus > Julus scanicus. Next base: position 13,528 of record JAQGBW010001396.1, read on the forward strand.
GAGGTTGGGAGGGAGAAAAAGCCATTATGGACATGCACTAATGATCAGATTTTTCAGTTTTTGGATTTTCTGTTAAATTGAGTTTCGAAGATCAGTGAATGGGGAAATTGACACCAGAGGAAATGTCTCAAATGGTCCCCAACGTACTTGAATTTTAAAAACCAACGGGAAAGTTGGGAATTATGCTCAACTTTGTGTAAATCAGAAAAATGTCGCGGAATTGGCAGGTGATGGGTGCTTGGAATTTTATAGGATCATACTGGACATCCTACTTTTCAAAAAATACTTAAGAACGTCTATGAGGGGGTACGAGGGACGTCCTTTTTAAATGGCATTATATTACACATCTATCCAGCCTACATACCTCAGCAATGTTTATTTGGATAGATGCATGATCTTTCGCATGAATAATCCTGTTGCTAGCAGAGCTAAAAATAATTAAAATTGAAATTTAGTCGAAGTTAAATTCTAATATGTTTTGTTCACGTGGTACACTGTATAGGTCGCGCACATGGTCAACATTAGGCCTAGAATAGTTTTCTTGTGCATATTCAACGCTTTCATAGATATAATATATTACTGATGACCCGTTTTTGTTTTCCATGAAGTCATTTCAAAATTCAACGTAAATATTTTTTTTGAGTGAAGCAATTTGATGAAGTGCCACATGGTAAGCCTAAAATGCTCACCATTTGCGAGGAATGTACAAATCCACGAATTCACCAGCGTCGTTCTGCATGTTTAGATTTGTCTGGGAGAATCTAGAGAAAAATGGAACTTTGTTAAATTCAATTTTGAATTTGTTTGCCCAATTTTAAGTAAAAATAACATCTAAAACTCACACTAAACTTCACACAAAAGTAACACGGCGACAAAGCAAACAAAAAGGAAGAGAAAACTGAGCTCAGCTAAAATCTCGCTAGCGCCCTCTACAGTCACGGCGCTCCAATTTACCGAACATTTGTATTTTGAAGTTTCGGCGCCAAATTTGAATCTAAAATCAACTTTTTTTTTTTTTTTTAACAAATATAAAGTAGAACAAACACTCACTTTTCCAAAACAAATTATTCTCCCAACTAGTTTATTACAGTATGTGTTGGTCAAGTGATGAGAATAGCACACAAAAATAACTAATCATTATTTATTATTTTAACAAAAAATGCAAAAATTGTTTTTTTCTTTTTTGCATTACTATAATATTTTATGCCTGCGCACTCGTTCTGCGTATGTACTTTTCCTGCTAGGGACTTGGGATACAATAGCGACTGGGACTGTTCTCCGGGCACCCATATATCCTGGGCTCGGGGTTTCTCCCGCCTCATTCCTCTCGTCAGGCCTGTCCAGTACTTCTCTTCGGGCCCGGGGTGAGGGACCGTGCAAAAAGTGGGCAAGCGGACATTTGCTCGTGGGTACGTATTGGGTCAACAGGGCATTTGGACAAATGCGGTAAAATATAAAAATTAAAATATATGATGGGGGAGTGAAGGAGGGGTAAAATGGACACCATTAATGTGAAACAACTTACATGGAAACTAAATTTTGGGATGGATTGATTTAGTGCTGGCATTAAAAGAAATTTAAATTATAAAAAGTACTGCGAGCCAATTACAAGACTGTTCAAGGCTTCTGATTTTAAAAGGGAATTCAATCAGCACCATACTAATATTACAAAGCCAAGTGGGATTGCCATCCTTATTGGTTTTCCACAGTTGTTTCCCAGTGAATGCCAAGATCAAGGTTTAGGCTTTTTTATGTCCGTAATGCCTTTGGTCTCCCAACTCCAAACAACAATGATAATATTGAATTGTGTATTCTGCACATTATGGTCTTTTTATTTGAAATAAAAAATATCTAAACCAAATGCAAATTCATCCAGTTTATTAAAATCCAGTAACATGTTCTCAATGGTATGTGATAGCAAGCAAAAAAATTGCATGGGACGCCAACTAAATTTGAACTTATTATCATTTCAATTAGTTAAGTTTATATCAAGAATTTCTTTGGAAATTTATAAACCAAAGGAATTTGGTTAAAGCTAAGGCCCCAAGATACAGAAATAAAATAGGGATTCCCACCAACCGTCCACAAGAATTTGGTGAGACTTTCCTATGCTGACGTTGTTGAAAACAACAGAGAGGGAAATCGATGCCACCGATCTCTGGTAACTTGGGTCTTAAAAAAAGGCGTCCAATGTGCCAGGTGAATATTATGTTGAGAACGAGCGCTACTCCTCGTCAATCTCAATAATATCTTCTTTAATGAAAAACTCGACTATCTCCTCTTCCATGTTATCGGCGTGACTGTGCAACTCATCGGTGTCGATACCTGAATTGATGTTAATTTGTTAGATAGGGTATTTACGCATCTTTAAAACTTAATCAAAATACCGAAATGGAAACATTACCATTGCGCAACTGCAGACGCTCTTTTTTGGTGCTCTCAAATTCTTCTCGCTTTTTGCTGCGGTAATCCTCAAAGTCTTTCATTAAGGCATGCCGCTTATCGATGAGCTCCTAATACCGAAACGGGCATCGATTAAACATGGTACAATTACGAAAGAGTGCAATTAAAACAATCGCGCAATCGCCCACTAACCTTAGATGCTTTAGTCAACGCCATTCTATCCTTTACTTCAAATTGAGCACTATACTTCTTCAAGTTTTTCCTTATTTCCTATATAAATTACACCATTAAGTTTAACAAGTTCAAATGCCAACTTAAGTCTATTAGGGATCTCGATAACAATATGCAACCTTAACTTGCTCAGCAGTGAGCAAGGAAGCTGGGCGCGGTCTCCATAGCAACTGGCAGAATCTCTCCATGCTATGCTGTTGTACCATCTTTCCTTGGAAAGACCACATTATGAAACCGTTGTCCACCTAGGGTTTGAATTTGTACCAAAAAGTTAGTTTTGTGTGGTGTTTGTTTAATTCAATTGAAGAAATTTAAAAGTTAAAATGTGCACTTGCCTTCTGTCCCCACCAGCTAACACCTGTGACGACATAACGCCCGGTCGGATCCCATTCCACGTCAGTTGCCATGTCGTGTTCTGCCTGGTTCATCACAGTCATGTCGCTAGTGTCGACAAAGTCTAAGGCACCTGACATGCTAAGTAAGTGACAGAATAAAGCAGCAATTAGTTATCCAGTCCTTCTAGAACTGAACTTTTATCCATAAAAGCTATACATGCAAACCTCCGCAAGCCGGCAAGTAGTACAAATTGTCCTTGGGGAGCCCAAAATATGTGATTACACTGTCGTCTTTCCAACTTTTCTGTAATTGAGAAAAACTGTTTAGTTGATGATTGCTTAAGTCGGATTCAGTAATAACACTGTTACTCAAAACACAACTCACTGATAAGAGAGACAGTTCCACCAGGTTTCACCTCGTAGAAACTGACCATTATGTTTGGTGCTTCACCATGAATCAGGCAAAATTTGCTGCCGACAGGTTCCCACGCAAACGCCACGATGTTTTCTGATACATAATTTAAATGTGGTAAATAACAAATCTTGACAATAAACCAATCAATCTATTAAACTACATTGTATAGGACTACCTTTAACTTCGACACTGTCAACTGGGATCTGCTTTTCCCTCATGTGAAAAATTTCCAAGTTATAGTATAACCCCTGAAAAACATAAACGTAAAAATCAAATTTAAAATAAGACCAAGCATGTTACGTGCTTAGTAAAGTTAGGCAAGGTGTCACACTTACACTGTACTTATTTTCAAACTTCTCGCTTTTATCGCTCTTTTCTTTCTTGACTTTAGCGTACCGGTCGACCTTTACGCACAAATAGTCTCCGGATTTTTGCCAATGGGTCTTGCAGTCTGCCACGTTAAAAAGGTTTTTCGTTCGCAACTCCGCCCTACTTGGAACGTCGAGCAGACAAACACGTGCCGGCACGTCTTTGTCTTCAGCAACCCAGTAGGCAATGATATTGTCAGAGGGCGACCACGTGAAATCCCTTCAATAAAAAGACATTTCAGAATGGAAGCAATTAATTTAAAGACCAGTAAGAAGCAATTCATTACCTCACTCCAGTGATTTTAATACTTTTCTTTTCCCAAAGACCAAACGACTATAAATTCATAAAGACAAAAATTAGAGATGTAGATAAATGCCTCACAGGGGATAACTTCGATACATACCGGAGTTTCGTAAACGCTAATGGCATCTTGGGTGAGCCTGGCAAAAAACCTATCATCGTGGCTCCACTTGAAAATGGGCCAAACCGGTGGTCGATCAGACTGGAAGCCTCTCTTTTTAGCCCCGGTTCGGATATCCCAAATAATTGCAGACTGTGGGTCATCTTTATTATCAGGCTGTGGACTAAATGTCACCAAGTAGCTAAGGATGATAACACATAAAGTAAAATACAAATATCACATTCTGTTCAGAAGTATGGTGATCGCAGTAAATGCTTACTTTTCACACGGCGAAAAGTCGATGAATTGAACGTTATCATGGCTAAATTTCATTATCTGTCTAAACTTCTCACCACCCCAGAGAGCTATGCCTCTTTGGTGAAAGGTAGCCAAGTAGGTGCCAAGAGGTGACCACCTGGCATATGTTTCGGTCCATCGCTATAAAATCAAACAAGTGGATACATCAGTATGCCCATTATAAAATGTTGCTTATCAACAATAATTATGATTCATATTTACCCCCCTTTCTTCTATTAGTGAAGGCTCAGGGATTGTGTTTAACCAAATGGCAGTCTTTTCGCCTCCTTCGTAAATTACGCTGTACTGATCGCAACAATCCATATCTTGGAGCCAATATTGTAAATTGCCCTACAAAAAATGAAAAGTAAATATACTGCTATGGGGAAAGAGGATTGACAAATTGTATGATGCTACAGATCGTTACCAGATCCTTGTATGGCTGCGGTTCAGGAGTGGTCCATTCATCAGGAACGTCTATGTACCTAGATAACAACAATACAACACAAGTAAGTTAAACAAATTGTCTTACACGAAACTGCACATATATGGAAAATTGAGAACCCAACGCACTTATCAAAATCCGATAATAAGTTAACAGAAAACGTATAAGTTCTATCCAGCTTGTAGCCATCAGTGGTTTTCACTGCTTCTTGAGCGTTAACGGGAGACGAATACTCCAAGAAGCAAAATCTGCAGCAGAAATTCAGTATTTAGAAAGAACTCGTTATGGCAATGAAAGGCAAACAACAAAACAGTAGACTGAAATTACCCCTTAGTGTTGCCATTCTCTTCTGGGTAATATTCGTTGACAATTTTTCCAAACTTGCAGAATATTTTACGGACGACATTTTGCAGTTTTTCCAACCTGTCAGGACCAACTCGCGGAATATTGTCTACTACAATGATATTATCGACGCCATCGGTCTCCTTTGGTCGTAGTTTTAAAAGATCTTCCAATAACTCTGAAAATTAAGAAGAAAAAAAATTGATTTGGATGACAGATAAGTTATTATTTAAGCGTAAAAAAAAGCATTGCAGAGCAAGATGAAATAATCCTTGACTTAATGCATCACATCAGAAAGTTTTAACTTCCACAAGCTTTAACTGGTTGATGTTAACCACAATCATGGCTAGCATATTGCTCCCTGTTCATTTTCACTTATCCAGTTATGTCCTAGTCCTACATTGAGTCACGTGAAGGACCAAATTGAATTAGGTCATTATTCCATCTTGGACCATGACCATTCCCATGACGAATGCCCATTCGCGAAATGACCGCATGTTTCTAAACATTGCAACGATTTTTGACATTTTTTTGTCCAACCCACAAAAAACTACTAAAATATAATATCAGAATTTGTGATAAGTCTATGTAAAAGATTCGGAAATGAGGATGGATTAATTTTTATATTCCCTATAGTATGTCATAATGGGAAGGTGCCGCATCATCACCCCCAAGCCACCTCAATATGGTATAGGCCTTGTGTCCAATTTCGAGACCTACCCTCATCTGTAATATCATCTACGAAATCTTCAGGATCACTGAAGCTTGGTTCTTCATCCAAAATACCGTTCTCCATGGCTTCGCAGGCTCCAGAATCACTTTGGGAATCACAACTATTCCTACGCTCCCGGTCTTCGGCCATATTGGACACCTCGTGCATGAAAACTTGAAAGAAAGACAATTTGGCCGCAAGCGCGCCCTCTACAGTCGCGGCGCTCCAGTTTACAAAACATTTGTATTTTGAAGTTTTGGCGCCAATTTTGAATCTGAAATCAACTTTTTTTTTTTTTAACAAACATAAAGTAGAACAAACACTCACTTTTCCAAAACGAATTATTCTCCCAACTAGTTTATTACAGTATGCATGCAGTATGTGTTGGTCAAGTGATGAGATTATCATAAAAAATAACTAATCATTATTTAGTATTTTAACAAAAAATGCGAATAAAAATAAGTGGTTTTTTTTGTATTACTATAATATTTTAGACTTTCGCACCCGTTCTGCCATGTACGTTTCCTGCTAGGGACTTGGGATACAATAGTGACTAGGACTGTTCTCCGGGCACCCAGAAATCCCGGGCTCGGGGTTTCTCCCGCCTCATTCCTCTCGTCAGGCCTGTCCAGGACTTCTCTTCAGGCCCGGGGTGAGGGACCGTGCAAAAAGTGGGCAGGCGGACATTTGCTCGAGGGTCACCAGGGCATTTGGACAAATGTGGTTAAATAAAAAAAAAATATATGATGGGGGAGTGAAGGAGAGGTAAAATGGACACTATGTGGACAGGGGGCCACTTGCTAGGCCACTGCGGTGCGCTTTCGGTGCATATAGTGCATATTCAGTGCCAAAACTGGCTGAACTGGAAACCCATAATATGAAAGCAATAAATTGATCACAAAGTACAGCATATAGTTGAAACTGATATATATTTGGCAACATACAAATTTAAATATAAACATTAATTTGTTATATGTACATGTAAATTGGTGACTTGATAGTTGTGCCTGATTGATTACGGCACTCGATTTAAAATGCATACCTTCTTGCTTGCAGAGAACTCGACTTACTCGCTATGCTGCCACTCGCTCTCGTTTGGCTTTACTACGCACGGCTGGTTCTAAGTAACAGAAAAGAGTTCGAGTAAAATACTGGATGAAAACTAATGCGCACGAGAGGCAAAACCGAAAATAACAGTCAACAAACCAATTTCATCCATTGGAACTTCAGGCAGGTTGACCAAATCTTCTTCGGGAACACTTGGCAGACTTTCCTGAAATTGTATCCACAAATTGTGAATTTTGTGCTAAACATGCAACATGTTTTCAGAAGCGCATTTAATGTCTTTCCAACCTCAATTATGTCATTTAATTCCTTCAGCACATCCTCTTCATCTTCATTGGTTAATGCCCCACTGAGTACGGCATCAATTTCCTGAAAACAAATCATTATTTTCACGCAAAATTTCTTAAAATGTGCTACCATGAGATTTATGACTTTTCCATTAATTCCAACCTTTTGTTTTTCGACTGCTTCCTGCGTCTCGTCTAAAATCCTCTCTATTTCATCAATGGACATCACCTGTCAAGAAACAAGAGCGGCTTAGCAGATGCGATCCACTGTTCATTTAAAGTAAAAATACGCAAATTACGCACATCGTGAATTTTCTTCAACGCTTCGTTTCCGGACTTTAGACCCTCGACGACCTTTATTTCGATGACTGCAAATTCTAGATCATGGACCTAGTCACACAAAATCGTAAATCGACCATCGGTGTCGTGAATGGGAAACAGGTTATCGATTTTACACAAATATGACCGCTTACCATCTTTTCTAAATTTTCTAGCTGCTGGTCTGTTCGACCGAGAATTTGTTCTTGGAATTTCTTCTTCCGCAACAGCAGCTTAGCCTTTCTACATTGATAAATAAATAAAGACTAAAATCAGCAGAAATTTAATTGTCATGAGCTACAGTCAACACAGAAATTCCAAATGGTAGAGAGGTAATAAGGAGTTAGGGGGGACAATTTTTGAATGAATTTCGGGGACGTCATTTTTGAATGACCCCTATAAGGAGGTCAATGGGGATTTATTACATAACTTACTCCTTTTTGTTTTCATGGATTAACTTCTTCGCCAACTCCCTTTCCTTCTCCAGCGTGATTTCAATTTTCTTTTGATATTGTTTCAGCTTGTCTCTCTGCTGTTTCAATTGCTAAAACCATGAAATAAAATGAAAATTTCATTTCACTATCCCAGTTGAGAAGATCATATGGAAAAATGGGGCCGGGCACTTGTTCACCTACCAAAACAGCTTTATCCTGTTCCGTGACTCTGGAACGATGTTTTTTCGGTTTCCCAAATAAAGATCCCATCCTAAATTCCTCCAAGAACCCCTTCTTTTAGTAAATGTTTTAAACGCAGACAGATTTCAGGAATAAACCGCAAGGATAAATTGCAAAACATTCAACAAGCAGACGCCCTCCTTGAAATTCATCAGAAGAGGGCGCTGCATTCCAAGGCCGTTTTTCTGCGAAACAGTGGAAGATGTCGCTCCTTCGAAAGTATGGAATCGGGGATTATCCAGCCGAATATAATGCAAAAATTCACGGCCCTTATGATCCAGCTCGTTTTTACGGAAAACGTAAGTTGTTAGTAAAGCTGGGAACGTTTCGGGGAAAAAAATAAGCCCCCAAAGTCGAGCATGAGTGTGGGGTACAAGATGGCGGATGCCGCATCCCATAGAGGCAGAAAAGGTCAAATGCATTTTTCCCCAAAAATTATTAAATGTTATTCGAAATTATGCTTGATCTAATAAATATGTTGTTCAATGGTGACACTACTACATAGTGGTCTTTTAATCTGGTTTCGATGCAGTGATAGCAGTTTTCAGCCCTATAAGCTGTTCCTGTAAAAATATTGGGACATATCCTCTAAAATTTTTTATCTAGGACCTTATCCAAGTAGTCCTCTCATTTACTCGCCCTATACACTTGTCTACAAGTCCCAGACTTGAGTATGGCCTATTGTCGCAACTAAGATACGAGATGCCTTTATAAGTAGGCATTAACAATTTAAAATTGTTAAAAAAAAGTTTCTCTAAAAATTGACCACGACCATATCCAGTATAGTCTTCTCATATACCACCTCATCTTTTTGACCTCTGACCTAAATAAGAAGGATCAAAAGGTGATAGAAAATGGAGTACCGTTGCCCTTATATGTAACCTGCACAAAGTTAGTCGTGTTCAGGGCTTGGAAATGTTGCGGTGTTAGGGTCAGAAGGAGTACCTCAACATGGGCCGTTTTGAAAGGTTCTCAGAGCTTCCTCAGATTACTACTGACCCTTCCTCTTGAGCCCTACTCGTAGGTGGAATCAACATGGAATCCCCAGTTATCACTAAATCGTTTTAAGTTGATGTTGGGACCCTGAGTTGGACCCAACTACTTTGTAAACTGCCCCTGTGCCTCAAATGGCTTCTTAGTACAGAAATCAAAGTATAGCATGTGATGACATCACAAGTCGCTTTTCTCTAACCGCTCATGTAAACCCTTTTCTTTCAGCGGACATCCCGTTTGGACAAGTAAAGATTTCGGAGTTACCTGGTTGGTTGCTTCGCCGCAACAAGAGTCCCCGCGCCATTGCCGGATTATTCAGTAGAGGTGTGCATCCGTTTATTTTTTCCCTTAGTTCGCTAATGTCGTAATCTTGAACTGCCGATGTTTTTTTTTTAGGATTCTGGCGCTGGCAGCATGCATACGCACTGCCAAAATACGGTGGACTTTCTTACTTCCTGCAAGCTAGTGCTGGAGCAGTTATTTTCTTCTATTGCATAAACTACGGAAAATTGAGTAGGTTCAGATCTTTCTTCAAAATCGGTTGTAAAACTTATCGGAACGAGCTGAGACGCCTTGTTGTTTCTATTTCAGAGGAGCACAGGAACCGTAAATACCATTGGTGAGCGTTGCCATCATGCCAACAAGTTGATAAGGATAACCCTCGACTGTTCAATGCAGCAATTAAACTTGGTAAACTAGCGATGTACAGTTGTTCGATGTAGAATAAAAACCTACGTATAATGCAAATTCAGTTTGGTTATTTTTGTTCGTTAGCAACATACAAGAAAATGTTTAGGTAGATTTTCATGTAAGGGGCCACCCAAAAACGGACGTCCCCAAAAATTTCCCGTAATCTAGCCACACCCCCATGATGTCCTTAATCTTTTTGAAAAGTAGGGCGTTCAGTAAGAAAAGATTAAATAAAAATAAAAATTGTTTAAAATAGCTTGATAAATCAGTAAAGGTATCACGTTTTCGTTTTTCACTTTGAAATTGTAGATTTTTAAAATTAATAAACAAGTTTGAAAAATGTCCGTTAATTTGCACATTCTGCCAGCAGGTGACAGCATGAGAATGGACATTTTTCAAACTTTTTTATTAATTTTAAAAACATCTACCATTTCAAAGTCAAAAACGAAAAAATAATGCAATTGCTGATTTATCAAGCTATTTTAAACAATTTTTATTTTTATTTAATCTCTTTTTGTTTGGCTGTGATTGTGGTTTAAAATTTCACCCATTGAAAGTGATAGGGTTGTGATTCACCTTAAACAGAAAATCTTAAAACTGAAAAATACCATCATTAGCAGAAATCTCAGAAAAATCCATATTTCATGCTTATGATCGGCTTAATTCCTGAAATTTATCTAGCGGAACAGCTGATCCTTGTTTGAAATCACAATCCAGTACAGTAGAACTCAAGTGATAATTTTATTTGGAACAAAGCTCCTCGAAGGAAAGATTATTTCATTAATACACAATAGAGGCAGAGCATAACGTGCCACAAAAGAAGAAAGGGGTTACAAACAAAAAAGTTTGAAAGTTCAAACGGAAGGAAAGGGCAGCAGAGACCTTGGGGGTTTCCAACATCAAAAATATAAACACAAATGGGACCTCGGACATCCTGAAACAAACTACACGTACTGGGAGTGAAAACCTTTGGATGAAAGGAATCATACGGGCAACAAGACAACAGGAGCTTGGTACGTGACAAGGTCCGAAAAACACTGCCTACATTAGTCACAAGGTTTTTCCCGATAAAAATTATTTTTACATGTACAAGTATACCCTTTCGGTTGTCACTCCAATAAAAAAATTATAGCGTGTTTGCTGCAAGGTTGTCAACTTTGTACGTAAGCTAAAAGCGGTCCCAAACAACAGGTCCAAGAAAACATGATATACGTAATCTGGATATGATTATGAACTGACCATCCAAACAAAAATATTATTATAAAAAATTATATTATAAAATGGTCTCCAGTAAAATTGTTATAAAAAATTCAATCCAGGATTTCAAGGACCAATTATCACAATATTTTTCCAAAGATTCTTAATTATCATATTTTTTAACATATTTTCCTGATGAACAGAAGTTTTCTAACGCAGACTGGACATTCTGGCATCAACTAGTGTTTCACGTGAGACTAACTCTCGCGAGTTACTCTTAATGCATCTCGTATTCCACAAAATTTTCCAAACTTTGCTTTAAACATTAAAAAATTCTAAACATGAGCATATCGACAACTTCTCTTGAAATTCGAACATGGTTCGTATTTTGCGAGCTGCTATCAGTGACCGCTCTCAAACTGCTATATAGAGCATCTCGAGAGTTTCTCTCACATGGAAAAACTCACCTTAACAAAAATTTCAAGCATAATTCCCGATTTTCAAAGCGATTTAACAACCTGCAAATGCAATATGTTAAATCATAAACCAATATTTGCACCATATTGTTAATCATGTTTAAAAAAAATAAGATTGTTGTTTAGGTCAAAAAATGAAGGGACCTGTAGTTTTTCAGTTACAAAATGTCTCGGCCAAGTAGCTTACAGAACGCAAGGTTGACATACCTGGCGCAAACACGCCACGATAAAACCCAACAAAGTGCGATATAAAAACCACACCTATTCGTATATACCCACGTATCGCTTTCTCTCACGTTTAACAACAAATATATTTTCCCGTCTGCGCCCCTCGCCAGTGTCGATGCAGCACGAGTACGTGTATGTGAATATATTCTTAAAAGTCCACGGATTCCCCAGCTGGCCTTCGCCTTCCCTCGGATATTCGATTCTCCTTTTCCGCAACGACGGGTGCAAGTCGTTCTAGAATGTTACGTTTAAGGTGACGAGTAAACTGATGAAACGCGTAAACAAGTACATTTCACAAGGAGGGCAACGGAAAGCACCAGAAAAAAGCGAGCGAGAAAAAACACTTTGACGGCTACGTGCCGTTCCGCCTTACCCAGGCCAAAAGCCACCGCTAGAACTCCTATCCTGATCTACTGAGCAAAGATGTGATTCGGTCCCAACGATTATACAAATAATGCACAATTTTTAAGCCGTGCAGATGCGTCCAAGATTTCATTGCCTTCTCCGGGGGATTCCTGTTATTAGAAATGTGGAAAATTTGTTCAAATTTCATTTAATAAAAGCAGTTCTCACCTGGCATCAACCCAGCCGAGCTCGGAAAGAACTCTTGGACGCATCCTTGGGCGAATATGAAAAAATAAGCGCTCTCGTGCCATTTCCGGCATAATTCTGCTAAATATCAATTTGAAATTGGCAACTCGCCGTGAAGATGCAAAAGTATGTACAGTTCAAAGGAAACTAACTAAACATCGAAGCTTAGGCAACAGCAGAAGAAAATATCAACAAGCACACGCTACGGCGTTTTTTTTTTTTTTTCAAAGTCTACCACGTTACCGATAATATCGGTGTAGTACGAAACCTTTGGCGATGAAAAATTTGCTTTTCCCCGACAAATAATTAACACGTTAGGAAAAGAATGTTTTGTCAGATACTGAATTCTCCCGTTTATTTTTTTTTTAATAAAATAAATGCAGAAATTGTTCAGGCGTCGCATCTTTTGCAAACTACTTTTGATTCTGGTCACAGTAGTTTAATTAAGGGGGTTTGGTACCCTATGTATTTCAATGGTAAAATTTGCACTTCACTTCATTTTCAAAATAAAAAAGTTTCA
>JAQGBW010001397.1:0-26501 GCA_034698625.1 Julus scanicus
TTTATCTTTACAGCAGGATGAAGATATGTCTATCTTCATTTGCAGAGTGAATGAAGCTGCCAAGGAGTGCCAGAATGCTGGCTGTGAGATCCGTCCATGGGAACATGCGTTCCAGTATATGGACATGCTGCCTGTCCGGTATGAGGTGGCCACACATGGGCTCTTACAGCTCCCCAAAGAAGAACTACTGCCAAAACGCGTTGCAGAAACATTAATTGCAGAGTTCCAGAGAATTAATCTGACGAAAAATGGAGATGTTATGGAAACGGTAATTTAAACGGTAATGGCAACGAAAAATAATGCACTTTTTACAGGCAAACCTGCAAAGAGGCCCCTTAAATCTGCCCAGTGCTTCAAATGTTTGAAGATGGGGCATTATGCACATAACTGTCTGTCAGGGAAATTGACAGAAGGAATCACGACCGGAGCTTCACAAGGACCTATAAAAAAGCGGTTTTGGCGGAAAAAGGCTGCTAACGTTACTTCAAATGAGGAATCTGCGAAAGTCGGTAAGGCTGACCCTAGTCAGAGCCTATACATGAATGCTGCTCTACAGTCTGTGCAGGTGAGCCAAAGTGCATCGTCAAAGTGGTTCCTGGATTCGGGAGCCACTGACCATATTTGCTATAACGAAAATTACTTTTGCAGCCTTTCTAGCTCAGGAACAATGACACTTGAGCTAGGCAAGGGTCATTCTAGTGTACGCGGAATAGGCAAGGTCAAGTTAAAAATCCAAGTGAAAGGACACCCTTTTACTCTTCATCTTTTTGAAGTGCTTTGTGCCGGAATTTCAAAGAAATTTAATTAGTCTGGCGAGAGTTGCTGAACGCGGTTTGAGGATCGTCATCGAAGGGAACTTTCTATCGGCTTGCAGATCTAACCCAACTGAAGAACTTTTCAGAGTAAAACAAGAAACAGGCTTTATGGCCTGAAAACGCTTGTGGACAAACAGCAGACCCATCTGACCCTGCAAGATGACCAAAGATGCCAAAGAAACAGAAGTTGAACAAGTTGAGGAAAATGCAGCCTACACAGGGACGAAATCTAAAGAGTGTGCTACACGTCTGTGGCATCGTAGGTTCATTCACTTAAATTGTCAGGGTATTTTCCAGCTCGCCAAAAATAATTTAGTGAAAGGTTTCGACGACGTAAATCTGGATTCGCAGATGGACTGTGATGTGTGGGTGAGCTGTAAAATAACTAAAGGAGTTTTTAATAAAAATGATCCTATTTCATCACAGCATCCATTGCAGCTCCTACACATGGATGTGTGGGGTCCTGCGGCAACAACCTCTGGTGGCGGTAATCGTTACTTTCTATCGATTATCGATGATTATTCTTGTATGGCTTTTGTGTTTCCTCTGCAACGCAAGAAACAAGTTTATGAACGTTTCACAGATTTTGTTGAGCTACAGGAAACACAGCAAGAGAAGAAGATCAAAACCATCCGGACAGACAATGGGATGGAGTTTTGTTCAAACAATTTTGGTCAGTTCCTGTCCAAAAAGGGGATTGTCCACCAGCGGACTTACGTGTACTCTCCGCAGATAAATGGGATCGCGGAGAGATACAATCGAACTCTAGTAGAGGGTGTTCGGTCGATTTTAGCGGATGCTAATTTACCGAAACATCTCTGGGCCAAACTTGCTGTTGCATTTACTCATGTTCGCAACAGGTTTGGTCACTCAAAGATTAACGGGGTAACTCCCATTGAACGCTTTTCACAGGTTAAACCATCTGTGAAACACCTCAGGATTCTGGGATCGAGGTGTTTTGTCCTGAAAAGCGCCCCACAGCTTGCCGACAAGCTTCAACCGAAAGGATGGGAAGGCATCCTCATTGGGTACGCATTCAAAACCAGAGGATACAGGGTGTGGGACCCGGTTACCAGGAAGGTTACCGAGTCCAGGCATATTCGAATTGTGGAGGAAAATAGGATCAGGTCAACTGCTGAGGATGGTAAACCAGTAGAGTGCGGCCAGAAAAAGGAACCTACGCCTCCAGATACATTCCAGTGGATAGATTCAGATGATACTGACCTGCCCCAACTTGGGCAGATTTCAACTGAGGACCGAAGGACAACTGATGACGTCATGCCATCGAGATGGACACGACTAGTCGTGACGAGAAGATCTGGCCGACAGGATGTTTGCTATGAAGATGAGGCGAACAATATCCTGTATAATGAGACTACTGCACATAGTGGTTTACTTCTAATAACCTTCCTTATCCCGAAAGGGAATATAATTTTCAATTAGGTACAGATGAGGTGAACGAGATTTCCTCCCCTCATCAGCAGCACTCAGTTATGGGCAGCTTGGAGTCATCTTTCTACGTGGCAATGGAGCCACAATCTTTTAAGCAGGCCATCGGATCCAGGGAAGTTACAGTGGATGGATGCCATGACAGAGGAAATTAACGTTATAAAACAGCGTGATGTCTTCGAAGTCGTGCCACGTCCAGCTGAGACCAAGATCCTGGGTACTCGATGGGTATATAAGCTGAAGAAAGATGGTCGTTCAAGGACACCTTCAAGATCCAGGAGTGGATTATGACGAGGTGTTTTTGGCAGTCATAAATTTTGTTATTATTAGATTGTTCATGCTTTTGCTCGTTGTTCTTAGAGGCTGGGTTGATTGTTATATTGATGTAAAGTGTGCTTACCTTTATGGCGATTTACCAGATATAACATTTGCTTATCCCCCAAAAGGTTTTAGGAAATCAACTGAGGACGTTGTATGGAGACTTAAAAAGTCTGTCTATGGGCTCCATCAGAGCGGTTGCCAATGGCACCTAAAGTTGGTGAACGAACTCATCCAGTTGGGGTTTTCTAAAATGTTGGGATTTTCTTGCGTCTTTTTCACTAATGAAAACTGTGTGATTATTAGGTGAAAATAATCGGATGCCGGTTTGACATTGCAGTGCTCGGTCCTATAACTCGACTGTTAGGGGTTAACTTCACTAGGACCGGCAAACAGATTTATATAGATCAAATAGACTATATAGAGAATCTTGCCCAAATGTATGACTTAACTACCAACACTGTAGTGAAAGTCCTGTTGCATGTGGGCGCGACGGTGTCTCAAGTTCTTGCAGATGACCAAGAGGAAACAATTTCCTTATCGTCAATTAAATGGGAGCTTATTATTTTTAGCTTCTAGGACTCGTCCGGACATCTTGTTCGCAACGATCTTACTGTTTCAATTTAATACCCGTCACCCGTTAACTTATGTGAAGTTGTTGAAACATTTGTTGCAGTATTGTATTAACACCGCCAGCCACAGGATATGTTTGTCGGACTGCAAATCTGATGCTCTCCAGCATACACGGATGCCTCATATGCCAGTGACCGAGATGACAGAAAATATTTCGGAGGGTATATGATGTTTCTAACCAGTGTTTCCTTGTCATGGGGCTGCAAGAAGCAGTGGGTGGTGGCTCTGAGCTCCATGAAGGCCGAATTTATGGCCATAGTTCATTGTATAAAAGAGGTTTACTGGCTGGCGAACATCTTTAAATGTTTCAAACCTGTGCATAATGATTCTAAGACCCCCGTTATATTTTCAGACTCATTGTCAGCCATTCATTTTTTCAAGAATGAGGTCGAGACAATGAGAACCAAGCACATTGATATAAAGTTTCACTTCATTAGATTTGCTCAGCAAGGGCTATTTTACTTTGAAAAGCGTTCCAGGTCAGGATAACACGGCCGATATGTTTACCAAACCCCAGAGCGCCCCCAGGATGAATCTCTTTAAACAAGGGATTTTTAAAGAATAAAAACATTCTGGCTTTTGGGTTGATCCAGCATTGGATCAAAGGGGGTTTTGTTAGGAAATTTGAATACTTATCAGTGTGGGAATTCACATTTCCTGCCCAAATTGGAAATTGTGATCCCATACTGGATCAACAAGGGGAACAATGTGATATTCTAATTGTTTCTTGTTTTTCTATAAGTTTGCAGTTAATTTAAATTTGGCACTTCTTTATTAGTGCGCATTTTAGCCACCGAGTGGCACTGCATGTGTTTTGGCCCTAACCAATGGGCACCTTGTGTTTGTAAAACCTCCTCCCATCTGAACGCAAGGGCTTAACAACCCGGTAGCCCTTTGTACTTTGTTCTGGCTTAGGATCTCGTTTGGAAACGTTGATCCTAGTGCTTGTAAACTTTGTTAAGTAAAAACTAAGTGTTATTTTAATTTAAAAACCCTCGTTTTATTATTATTATTACCTTCGTTACTATAAGTTTTCCCAGTTTCTGGAAAACTTCTAGTTTTACTATTTATGGATGGCATAGGATTGCAACTTTGCTTCTTACAGACCAGCTCGTAATAGATGTTCTTAAGGTAGGAAACATCTCCGAATAAGTTTGAAAGGGAATTGAAACTTATCAGAAGCAAACATTTCAAGGAACTTTTAATTGCCTTAGTCTGTTTAGACCACCTGTAATTGTGGAGTGGAGTTTGGTCACCAAAAATCAAACATCCATCACAGAAAGGAAACAAAAGGGGGAACAGATTAAGCAGCTAGGCCAGAAAGGGTGGGCCATTAGGGAGGAGACAGATTGGGGGCAGTTTGAAAGGTATGTTAGGGAGAGACTAACATGGGACCAAAGGAATGGGTACCATGAATGGCAAAAAAGGATACTTGAAAGTGGGATGAATCAAATGGGATTTAAAGGACCATCAGCAAGGTCCAAACCTTACAAATTAATTCTCACCCCAGAGTCAAAAGCAGCTATTGTAGAGAGAAAACTAGCATGTAGAGAGCATCGAAGGGTATTAAAAAAGGGAGATACGGAGGCTATAAAGCTCGCCTGGGTGCTCTATAAGGACAAGAAGGACAGGGCAAGAACAATAGTGGCGGAAAGCATAGCTGAACAAGATAGGACACTATGGATGTCTATCATGGGAGGGGGTAGAGATGCAACGAGAAAGTATTTGCAGTTTGTTAAGAACAAAAGGACAGCGCAGGTAGAAATGCAAGGTTTACGAGACAAGAGTGGAACTGTAAAAACAGACAGCAATAGCATAGGGGATATACTACGTACATACGGGAAAGGTTTTAGGGATAAGGATAACATACAAAAAGTAATAGTAGATAATGAAATGGAAATTCAGGAGGCCGGAAACACGAAGGCGGGGCGAATGTTGGAATTTAGTATGCAAGAAATAACAAAGGCAACTAAGAAACTAAAAAACAGGAAAGCCGTAGGAGAAGATAGCATACCGAATGAATTTTTAAAATACCAGGGAGAAAAGGGATGCAGACTGCTGGGTTGCTTTAATGAATGTGTACAGGGAGGGAAGATACCCACGGATTGGGATATTACGCGAGTTGTTCTGGTACACAAGGGAAAGGGGAAGGTAAAAACGGATTTAGACAGCTATTCGCCGGTGGCTATAAGCAGTTGTGCATACAAACTTTATGCAAGTATGCTGAGGGATAGACTACAGATCGAGCTTGAAAATGGGAGACATCTGGTAGACTTCCAAAATGGTTTTCGAAAAGGGAGGAGAGGAAGTGATAACGTGTTTGTGATCACTCAGTTAATGGAGATCGCAGGAAAGCAGGGCAAACCTCTCTTAGCG
The DNA here is from genome assembly GCA_034698625.1 of Julus scanicus. Classification (NCBI taxonomy): domain Eukaryota; kingdom Metazoa; phylum Arthropoda; class Diplopoda; order Julida; family Julidae; genus Julus; species Julus scanicus. Next base: position 5,592 of record JAQGBW010001397.1, read on the forward strand.
TTTCTGGATATAAAGGGTGCATTCGACAATGTAAATAGAGACATGTTGTGGGGGGCTATGCAGAGCCATGGTATCTTTGAGGAGATAGTTTCCGTTGTGAGAGGTGTGTACTCAAAGACATTGTACATGATGCAGTGGGGGATGTTCAAAACGGAAGGAATAGCGGTGAACAAAGGAGTGAGACATGGATGTCCTCTATCTCCGTTGCTGTTTTTGATTTACATTAATGAACTAGGGATAGGTTAAGAACGTAAAAATTAGGTTATAAAATGGGTGCGCGACAGTTGCCATCCCTCCTATTCTCCGATGACGTGGTGTTAGTGTCTGAAAACTCAAGAGAATTACAATTGCTCTTAGATATAGCGGGAGGTTTTGGGGTGGACTACAAACTGGAATATGGGCAAGATAAATCGGGGATTTTAGTAATAAGGGAGGACCTGGGAGAGGGGAACAGCTTCTCCTGGACCCTATGTGGAAGTATGGTCAGGCAGGTATTGGAGTACGAATACTTAGGGGTAATATTGCAAGAAGGTAAGAACTATCTGGATCAAATGGAAGGGAAAATATGTACCAAGGCAGCTCGAGTGGGGGGGGAGGGCTTTTGCGAAAATTGGCCTTTCAATAATTCTCCCAATATGAGATTATTAGAGGAGTGTGGAAGAGTGTAGGCGTCCCAGCTATAACATACGGAAATGATGAACTGTGTTTCGCAGGGATAATTATTAAGGAAATGGATTGTTTACAATGGAAGAATGCTAGGTTGGCTCTGGGAGCAAATCGGTTCACAGCAGTGGAGGCTCTACAAGGGGAAATGGGGTGGTCAAGGTTTGAAGCAAGAAAGATGGTTGGAAAGCTAACATACTTAAGAAGATTGTGGCAATTTAGCAAAGAACATCCAGCTAGGCAGGTGTATGAGATGCTCAGGGGTCAAGGGTGGAGGACTAACTGGCAGAAAAGAGTGAAAAAATTTGGGGTTCACCTGGGTTTCGATACATGCAAAACGGGGACATGGGCTAAGTCCGATAATAGAGTGAAACAGTTGGTGAATAAGTGAGAGGAGAACCAATGGAGAGAGGGAATGTATAAGAAAAACACCCTAGCGGTATATTTAGGAAAGAAGAATATATGCAGGGAACAGTTTTATCACAACATTAACGCTATTGCTCTACTTTTTTCGGGCCAGGGCGGGGTTTCTGGAAACCAATAAACGCCATTCTAAGTTTAGGGGATAGCGGAAGAGTGTGACCTATGTGAGGGTGGCGTAGAAGATATCCAGCATGTCTTGTGTTAATGCCAGGCTTTGAAGGAATGTAGATTGGGGGTGGAAGCAGTGTCGGTTGGCATGTGGCTGGGGTTTGAAGGAGATGACACAGAGAAGGACGTAGCCATAAAACGGGTGAAATGTCTGCTGGGGAAATGGTGGAATTTAAAGCAAGAGATCAGAAAGGAAAACCTGCAGACAACGTTGGAGCGAAGTGCAGTGTTGTCTAGGATGGGGACTCAACTGGTTTCTTCAAGGGGGGAGGGGGCTATAGCCCCACCCTTTGTTAACCGAAGCGCCTCCTCGAGGGGGCATCCGTCTTAAAGGATACGCTACAACTTAGAATCAGAATCGGAGTAATGCTGTAAAACACACCATTCGCGAATGCGAAAGCGATGTCTGCGGGAGCGACAGTGCCAGCTCTCGCTTGCAGCCTGGCGTGCCGCTTCCTATCTGCGCATGCGCACAACAGTGAAACACCACGCTGCTGGAACTGTGAAGCGCACAGTTGCCTACAATTTATTTAAATCTTTTTTCAATAATTGTGGGATTGCAAAAGAGTTAGTTCAATAAATTAAAAAATATATTAAAAATAATTCAATTAGAAAGAATTAAAGAAAAAAGACACTATATATGAAATGTTATTGATGATATCCAGTGATTGGGGATGCTGCAGTTCCGAAGTGCCTATGGACGAGCCGCCACTGGACATGATTTACTTTACCGATGAACTTAATGAACATTATGCATTAAAATGAAATATTTAAACTGTAGTAGCTACTATAGATATTATATAGCATTCTGATACATTTTTTTTTCTTGAGTTTTGGCACATTTGATAAATGTTTGATCCATGCTTTGTAATTGGTAGTCGCCAATACAAAGGTTGAATCACAATTGTTGCCAGGCACATGGAATTTTTCAGCCATGCTGAGACTATCCCTACATGAGGTTTCGTTTTTTCATCACACGGGTTGCTAGCACTTTGCATATGTTCTGTAACATGAATTGCTTTTATGCTACATAAATTATGCTTAGTTTTACTGAAGCACTTAAGAAAAAAAAATATTTATTAAGTATTCATACGAATACTTCTTCCAAGCCAAAATGAACATTTTGAAAACCCTTGGTCTTCTTCAAAGAAGATTCACTCAAGTATTACATTTTCGTGGTATTATTGTTGCGAAAGTTTTTCTTCCCATATGAAAAAGAAATTCATTTCGAAATGCATATAGATTGATACGCTGAAATAAATTTCAAAATGAATTTTTACATACATTTTTAGTGACCCAATCTATATGCATTTGAAATGCATGTCAAATGCATTTCTTTTCCATATGGGTTAAAAGCACGATTTCACTGGAAACATTCTGTAGAAACACATTACTAACATTCCCAAGAAACTTATTTACACTTTTTCCATTATTACCAATTAATTATAATTACGGTTTAGTTCAACCTACTTTCACTTACAGACCAACGGTGACTTCTGTGGACTTCCAATATGTTCAGGAGTACACTCGCCACTAACATCAGCAGCCAGATATATCCTTTCGGTTCTTGCGAAACCATCTAGTCTCCTCTGGGTCAAAGCCACGCTCCTTGGCTCCAAAACATGCCCAAGGCGGAGTCTTGGCTACATAATCCAATGCTGTAAAAGTCTTACTGCCACCAGAGGCATAGAAGTCCTGCACCAGCTCATGAAATCGAGCGTAATCAATCCACGTCCACCAATCTTCATCAATTTTGAACTACAGGAAAAATAAATTGTAATTTGAAAATCTGCAAACTAGTAAAATAACAATGCCGTTTCCCTTATAATGTGCCACAAAGAGTTAATCAAACAAATTCACAGGTTTGACCTTTTTGTTGGCCAGTAGAATGCAATTCGAATGCTCGTGCTCAGCGGCGATGTCATAGTTGCCTAGTCGGGTAGCCAGCTTCTGAACAAATTCGACGACCTCGTTGTGCCATGGTACATTTGCCATCGTTAGTTTGTTACCACCTTTCGAGTCGCCACAGTAAGTGACACCCTGTAAGAAATGACAAAGACATGTAACATGTAAATTTACCACAGTTTTGTTAACTGAACATTGGTTCAAGGGTCAAGGGTTATAACCTTCTCTGCATTCACGCGCTGACCAGCATTCCTTACGAGGTTTGCTGGGAAGCTCGGGGAAGGCAGAAAAGGCAGTTCAGGTTTGCCAGTGGTCCCAGCCGGACACTGGAAAAAGGGTGTACCTGCCTGTGCTTTAAAGTTTGTATTTTTCGGGGCTTGCGAGTTGCCACCCGCGGATTTAACTTAACTTGTAAGTTTAAGTTGTAAATAAATAGTTTTGGCCCTGAGTCGTGTGTTTTCGGTGGTTCATAAGTGATATGGACCCGCTTGGAGCCTTACAATACTAATTCCATTATATTAATTAATTGCATTAAGTTATTGTAATAACCATACCTTCACTTCAATGAAGTCCGGTTTGCCTACATCCACTAGTTTTGCGTAGGCGTCGATTTCTTCAACATTAAATGCTTTTACTAAAGTGAGGCGGAAAACCGTTCTCTGACCCTGTGAAAAAGAAATCAAATTTTCAAAAAGAATTACAGTACATTTTTTGATTACATTTTTTAAGGAATTGTGGAATATTTTTAAAATTAGATCAGGGTTCTTTTAAGTTTTTTGGTACAATAAACGAATTTTTCGATTAATAAACGAATATGCATGACTTTTTGACTGTCCCTTGTATTAACCTAGTTTGCGGCAAAATTCCTTCCCATTGTTTTACTGTTTTATCCTACTTTCAATTTTTTATCTTATTTATTCAAGCACCTGATAAAATGCTTCTTGGCCAAAATGATGTGAATAAACTCTGGTCTTGAAGAACGGACTGTCTACCATTGTGACATGTACAGACAATTTTTATAGCAGCTAACTCACTTTTTCGCTGAGGGCCCGCAAGCTGTCCAGGAACCTAGGCCAAAAGTCTTTGAACAGTGGTCGGTCAATCTTCTTGAGGCTGTCTTTGGTGCTGGCATCAACACTCACATACATTTGAGTGACTGGAGAGAGATTCCTGTCAAGTTAAAAAAACACCCAATTAAATGCTTGCACACTATTAGAACATGACTAAAAAATCTTGAGTGACAAATCAGTTTGTTGATGACATTTAAAATGGAATGGAATGTGTATAAAGATGTATCCTCCCCTCCTCTCAAAAACTTGAGTTTTTCCAATCTATACTACTCCTTGTTTGGAAAAAAAACATCTGCAACTTAATGTCTAGAGCAGCGGTCGGGGAACTTTTTTAACCATTACCCCAAAATATTTTTGCGTAAGTCGATATTACCCCCATTCTGAAAAGAAAACAATCAATGTAAATTTTGAAAAAACATTATTTATTGAATTAATTTACATCAATGCTGAATTGTTTAAGTTTGTAAACATACTAACACGTTTATGAAATAGCAATTTAAATATTAAAAAAATTTCCCTATTACCCAAAAAAATTTCATTTTTACCCCATTTGGGGCAATTTACCCCGGTTCCCCGACCGCTGGTCTAGAGGGATGTTAAAACCAATTTGAGGAAGGGACACATTTGCATAATACATAAGTTTAACTAGTTTGAGGAACGTCACAGTTAAAATTCAGGATTATGTTTGTTTCGTTTGCTACCTTCAACATTAGCATTTTCCCAATAAATAGTTCAGAGAATGTGAATTACCTTATAGCATCTGGGAACTGAGCATTGGTGACAAGGAATGAGGAAATTTTTTGCGAATGTAGCAAGTGAATGAAGCGGTTAATTTCAGGATACATGATGGGTTCCCCGACTAGAGACAAAGCGCAATGCTGAACCTTCATCCCTTCCTTCATTCGTTCCGGTTTCACACCAGGTACACCTGAATAAAGCAAAGTGCAAATTAGTACAACTGATAAACAAACAATGAGGAACAAAGAAAAAAATAACCATATAGTTAAGGACTATTCAGGTCGAATGGTCAACCTGGCTATTCTGCAAACAATTATTAGAAGAAAACTTCCCTGACCCAAATCCCCTACCTATGCCTTTATGGCAGATATAGCTCGGGCATTTGACTCCGTCAGCCACGCCATTCTTTGGGCTAAACTGCGGGCAATGGGTTCCCCCTCATCTTCTATTAAACATATCTACGTATTACAGTCAACTCTCCTGCCAAATCAAAACGACGGAGGGATATACCCAACCCACAAAAATAACGTCAGGAGTCCTACAGGGTGACCCTCTCAGCCCCTTACTTTTCATTTTATTCTTCTCAGATCTGCCAGAGTTTATGCCAAAATCTAGAGGGTGTGTGGTGGATGGAACCCATGTTCATTGCCTCCTGTATGCGGATGACGTTCTGCTGATGACCCCCACCAAACAAGCTCTAAAAGTGGCCCTCTCCAAATTGTACAAGTACATGCAGCTCAACTCCCTCGAGTTAAACCCATCTAAATCCAAGATCTTCATTTTTAACTGGAGGCGTCGAAAACCACCTGATAGACCATTCTTATGGGGTGGGACCCCGCTCGAGGTAGTGGACTCCTGGACGTACCTCGGCGTGAGGTTCCATCGCACAGGTGCATCTAAATGCACTAAAGAACAAATTCAATAGAAAGGCATTTCTTTTAACTAAACTGTTCATACATAAAAAACTGAATCACATCCCTTCACATCTAACACTTTTCTCCACCATACTATCTCCTATCCTAACCTACAGTGCAGCTCTGTGGGCGTGGATTGTCCCTCACACCTTGGACGCATTCCAGGAGCGATTCCTGCGAAGGGTGTTTGGGTTGGGCCCTTATGCCTCGGCATATCTGCTGTACAATTAGACCGGGGCAGTCCCCACCAACATAACCCTCCTCTCTCTGACATTTAACCTGTGGGAGGCGGCTGCAAAACACCACCAGCGGAGCGCTCTCTCTCCCAAGGTCTATTTTTGTCATGGCTTGATCATCTTCCCGATACATATAACCTTTTAAAGCACTTTATAACCCAGCTACAACTTCCACAACATAACCCACACTCAGTCGCTCCACTATCTCAATATTCAACTGCAAACATTATATCTCTAAAAAAGAAAACCATAGAGGAAGCTCACAGGCGGTTCCATACCTCCCTAGTGGATAGGATTTACTTATCTGCCCGCCCCTACAAATTTCTTAATTCTACCCCCCATTGCCTACAACCATACCTGAATCTAAACATTCCCTTTTTCTTAAAAAAATTTCTCCTCCATCTCCGCCTCAACCCAAATAGTACATGTACCAAAAATGGATACATCCAAATTTCACCACAGCATCCCTGTCCCCTATGCACTGCCGAATCCTACGACTGGCATCATCTTCTTTACACATGCGATAACCCCCTCATCCTTGCAACCAAAGCGCGTTCATACTTACCACCCCCCATCACAGCAGCGGAAGTAATACCATTTCTTTTATCTAACATTAATAATAATCTCCCTACCTTATGGCTAACCTTTCACATTGCCAGCATTCTAGCCACCGCCCAACAGTCAGCAGTCAAGCTTTGATTGAATTTTGTGCTTTGCTTTCACATACATTTATCAATACCGATGTAACTAAGACGTGATGAGCTGAGTCTCATAGTGTTAATAAATAACCCCTTTGCATTCAGGTCAAATGTGGGATTAGCTTCAACTTTTAAAATCACAGTTCACTTCTTCCAGTGATAAAGCTTCTACTCTCATTCCTTTGGGGAAATTAAGTTTTGGAGAATTCTTTATCGTTCTTAGTTACATTCACCAATTTGGTAGATTGATACATGGATTGCAAATCGAATATTTATTATTCTGAAATTGAATGTTTCGGACCATGACACTTGACTTCTTATAAGGGAAAACGTCTTAAGCAGGGAAGACTAATGCAGGGGCAAAGTTAACATTATCCCCATGGGTAATAATGCAGGACCACAAATATCCGACTACTTCAAGGGAAAAACTTCTTAAGTGGGCTCTACAGCATATGGGACATGCGAGCCAATGTACAGTCTTGTACAGCTTTTCCACCAAGGATAGTCATTTTCAGATAAGAATGTTCCGACCCTCCTCCAAGTCCCATAGTACACCAGTTGGAAAATACTGAAGCATGTATTTTTTCTAAGCTGCTCACCTTTGAACTGTTTGATCATTTGATAATGGCCTTCCAACGCTGAATTTAATATCTCTTCCGGTGGGTCCATCTTCCACCGCCATTCGGTTCCCACGGGATTAGAGTGATGCCTGCAATTAAAAAAACTAGGTGGTCAAGACACTTCCTAAAATTTGATAAGTGTGATGGCTGCTGTGAAGTCAATAGCTATATCATGGTAGTCCAACTTATCATACCTAAAGAGTCGCAAGAGCACTTTGACACAACAAATTATTACTTGAGGTTCAGCACATCAAGTCACTTGTAGTAGGCGGTTTGTTGAGCATTGGTTGGCAAATGCTAGCAATACGGTAGACCAGACATATGTCTGGGATGTTTTATTTATATTAGAAAGTAGATAGGGTATTAGGTTCGATGGTGTGACATAGGGTATGGGCTGTGATGGGCTTTTGTGAGGGTTTGCTAATAAACAGTTTGGCTAAAAGGTATGCTTGCCTTTTAAATTTTCATTTCAGTGCTTCTTTATAGGCCTGTGGCGAGAATGCGTGATAGAACCTCACGATGAGGTGCGTCCTAGATGAGGACCTTCCCTAGTGAAACGCCAGTTCAGATGTTTTTGGAGCCTCCGACTAAATATCAGAACTTTTGATTTTGCTGTGTTGAGCTCGAGGGAGTTGAACTGCATATGCTTGTTTGTGGCCATAATTTGTGTATTGATATGGTTTACAAGCCAGGATTGCACAATATGCAAATTAGTTGATTGCTCAATTAGTTAAACATGCAAATGAGTGTTGCCCAATTGGCAAAAAGGTTATGCAACCTATTTCACCAACCGAAACGCTTGACGTTATCTTTTGTGACCAAAATTATACCATTGGGGAACTTGTTTCAGTCAAGTACCGGAGAGAAATTTAGCGGTCACAATATTAATAGCAAACTATGGGCACGACAACTACCATATAGTAATTGTTTTCTGACTGTAGGGCAGAGAATTTAACTCATAAGAAAACACGATTTTCTCTGATAATAAGAATCTTTTAACAAATGAGAACAGCATGGCAATAGAAGTTCTGCATTTCCAGTGCTTTTCATATGACCAAATAAAATGCTGGCCAGTGATAATATTACACTTTTCCATGAGGATGAAGTCATTGTAAAGAAAAATGCCCTGAAGATACTGTAAATGAGTAGTAGACAAGTGTTTAGAGGAGCTATACACTACCATCATACATTCCCAATTATCATGCAACCCTTGAAACTTTTATGAGGGTTCTACTGTAAACCAAGATCCCTAGCTGTCTAAAATTTCAGATTCTCTACTTACCGCCAGCAAAAGACGCATTTATTGGCACATGCAAGACTCGGGGTGCTTTCCATACAACGATGGCTCTCAATACCGTAGAAGGTGTGCTTGTAGCAGCCCCCTCGGCCCCGTAGCATAGACTAAAAAAAAACCAATTCATTAGCTTTGAAAATAACAACTGCAGAAATAGTTAATTTGTTTGAAATTAATTGCAGCACCTTGGTCCATCTACAGAGCTTTACGCCCGAATGGCTGCCAATGAGATGATAACCCTGCTTGGTCAGCACTTCACGGAGCTGAGGTGTAATCATTTCCTTCGGTGCAGCCTTTGCCGCTAACTTTCCATTGAGGACAATGTCTTCACCATTGTGTGCAATCTTAACCTCCTGTTCTTGTAGCTTCTTTGTCATTTTTCCAAGGTCTTCAACATCTACCAACCCGCTCTTCGACGAACTTTCACTGCCATCCTCATCCTCATCTTCAGAGTTTGTCTCATACATTGTCTGAAGTCGTCAAGCAAATGTAATTTTAAATAATGTTGGGAATCGATTTATAACTGAAAAACGAACAATAAATGCGTACATCTTGATCAGAAATTACAGTTGGCTCCAGCATCAAGGAGTCACTTTTCCTGCAGTCATCTAGTCTGGCAATGAGCTTCAGTTTCCAATCGTTGAAATCTTCTTCCAAGCCTATGCACAAAAATAATATTGAAAGCGTTAATTAAACATCAATAAATTATCTACCACACTTCATAGAATTTGTTGTTGTTGTAGAATAACAATCCTTATATTCAAAAAATATAACTTTGGAAACGACATCTACAGTCTTGGACAAAATTATTAGGCACCCTTGATTTTGCTGAATTTCTTTGAATTTAATGAACACAGACTACATATTTGTTTTAATAATACTAATGACCCTGCCAAAGATTTAAACAATTGAAATATGGTATCGTTGTATTTTATAGGAAAGATTATGTAATAAACCCGAAACTAGTTAATTGCTAATATCGGCATGTTTATTTATGCTTCACTTGCATGCTTCATTTGGCGATACACGTGAAAATTTCTTTGTGTGAATTTCCACAAAGTTTAGAAATTGTTACGCATTTTCAAATCATTAGTAATTCTACGTATTGGCCTTTTCGAGATGCACGATTAAATGACATTTAAAAAATATATCTCTTAACAAAATGAACTCACCTCCATGCTTACTGGCGGAAGCATCCTCGTCCCCCATTGTGAAAGGCATGAGCTTAGTGGCATGTAGCCTGGCAAACCACCGATCAAGATTTCTTGCCACAACATTAAAGTTCTTGCCATACAATGAATTTCCAAGCCCAAACACCGCATATCTCATGTTTTTCAAGAGCGTCTTCTGCATGCGGAAGTCGGTTGTGATGTCCTGGAGTCGATTGTAGAACCATGTCATGGTCTCTGGTGGCTGCCCGTCTTCATAAGTAGATGCCAAAAAGATGGTAGCACAACCGGCCTGTGTCTAAAATTAAAACAAAAATGGTACTTGGAATACGGTCTCGTGTTCAGATTGCAAGGAGAATCTAAACAGGACTATAATTTATTTAAGCTTTCATCCGAAAGAACCGCTTCTTAGGAGATTTCACCCGTAACAAAAAAATCCCATCGACCTCGACCAGGGAGCTAACCTCGCATGTTAAGTTCTATAGGCAAGTGTAACCATTTTCATAACTTATATCACCTTTAACAGCTTCTAATTTACATATTTATTTAGTTTTAGCAAGAAAAGGAATCAAAATAATAATTACCTGCTCCTGAGCAAGATCTTCAGGATCACATGCTCGAGCTCCTAAATCCTGTATGTCGATTGGAATACCATGCTGGCTTTCAAGGTCCTGTTTTAAAATTTCCGCAAATTTCTGAAAGCCAAGAAACTCGAAGTTAAAATTGAACTGAGTCCACTTTCCAATAAAATCAATTTTAGAAAGACTTGATGCAAACCTTAGCAGTGCCGGATTGTGTACCAAAGAAAATCTTAATTCTAAGCTCTTGCGACTTGCCGTTTAGCTTATTTATTTCATTTGATGTCGGGACAAATCCAATCTGTGCTTTGTGTACAGAAGGATGCTGTGTCTTGTAATATTTCCATTTCAAAACACATAAAACAGACGTTCCAAATAAACACAGTACTGTAATCACTATCTCCTGGAGGTAGTTTATGAAAATATCCATGATACTAAAAGCTGGAAAAATGAAAAGAAAAAAAGTTTAGCTACCAGAAAAATAAAGTGTAGATATAGGTATATGTCAGTGAGATAAATAAAAAAATGAAAAATATGGCAGGACAGTTGCAGAAATTTGTGTAAATATTTTATTATTAAGCAGAAGAGAACAAAATTGGAAATTAAGAAGCTAAGCCAACTCCCACTGATGCCAATTCCATACATGGCCAATTATCATCAGGAACTGAACATTCACACAGCACATGCCTGAATTCTTCAGCCCCCCATTCAACACTTTTCGAAAGACATCCTGAACTGGCTTCGAGAGTTAATTGTTCATTGGTTTTAAGGGATTTTGCCATTGTTCTAAACTGCAAATCACTTGCAGAACAGTTTTCTCTTGCCTAATTATACTGCCCGGGTGCTTTTCTTGGTCATTCGTTTCGACTACCATTAACTGTCCTACAGCTTTAATTCTATTGTGTGGCTTTGATCATGTCTCATTTGCAAAGGCAAAAGCTAAAGTATGCAGCAAAAAAAGTATTTGCACACCCTAAAATGTTTATATTTCGGCAAAATAAAATAATTATTGTTGTTGAAACCTTTTTACCATGTATTTTAATACAATGATTTTCAAAAACTTAAATATAACAAACAAAACATTTTTAAAATAAAAGAAATGTCAAGATTCTATGCAAAAATTAAAGGATTGCACAGGTACTCGTAATCAGTTGCTACATCTGCACATGAGTATAGTATTAGTATATTTGGTCAAGTCTGATTACTCATTTCATATAAATACTGATTACATGTACTCTACTTGTACTATGGAGTACGATTCCACTGCAATCGTAATCAGTACTCATACTCTGACATGAGTATTGCAGCTGCAATACAAAGCAAGTTTAGGGTTTTTTGCCCATTGTGAGCTTTTGGCCGGGAGTCCACGTGTGTAAATTGCCATCATAATACCAACTGTCAAAATTTGACGAGGATTTCAAACGATGTATCAAAATCGAACTTCATATTTACCGGCACAAATTATCCGTCTTTTCACCAATACAAGATTTGATGAACTATTCACCACTAAAATTAACTTCCACAGTTCCACGTGCAGATTTACCGGAGATTTAAAAATTGCCGTCTGATGTTTATGCGTATATACGGAGTCCCGCGAATCTCAAGTCTTTGTTTAATTTGAGCGTCTGCTCGATTTGGCTCCTCTGGGCCAATCAGAAGAACAGTAGCGGGTGAAACTCTACGAACTTCCGAGATGAGAGGCATCCCAGAAAAAGTTCAGATTTCGACGAGTCTCGCAAAAGGGTAGGAAGTAAATGGCATTGGCAGTGTATTGTAATTACTTATGAATTTATATTTAATTATTCTTTTGTGCCACAAATCGTCCATCACTGCACTTCATTGGTCAAGATAATTAATTTATTCAAAAAGCATCCTGACGTCCAAAAGCTCTGCGGTACTGCAGTAACCCCAAAGAGAAACAAAAAGATACAAATAAAATAAAAAGAGTACAAAAATTGTCATGCAGAATAGAATTATGTTTTTACTCCTTTCAAATGTAGGGTCCAAGATTGGACCAATACGCACTGGTGTGCCACCCTGCAATTAAGCTATGATGCTTTGCACTCCACAGTTCCAGTGGCAAGGTGTTTGCTTGTTGTGCGCATGCAAACATAGGTAGCTGCACACTAGGCTACGAGGTGAAAAGCTTCCGTTTAAAAGGAGTCACTAAAAATTTTCTGGAGTAGCACCCTAGCTATCACTTTCAATGGGTGAAATTTTAAAACACAATCACAGCCAAACAAAAAGAGATAAATAAAAATAAAAATTGCTTGATAATCTGCACTTTTTCATTTTTCACTTTAAAATAGCAGATTTTTTTGGTAGCAGGGTAGCAAAACTGGGCACTTGATTTCCCGCATTTTATTGAGGTGTGCAATAGGCACTTCATCTCCCGCATTTTATGGAGGTGTGCCATAACCTAACCTAACCTAAGACACAAATAATTGAAATTGAATTGGATATGGCATTTTTGTGGTTAGGTTAGGTTATGGCACACCTCCATGAAATGCGGGAAGTCAAGTGCCCAAAAAATGCAAGAAATCAAGTGCCTATGGCACACCTCCATAAAATGCGAGAAATCAAGTGCCCAGTTTTGCTACCTCACTACCATTTTTTTTTTAAATTAATAAACAAGTTTGAAAAATGTCCGTTAATTTGTATTCTCATGCTGCCACCGCTTTGAACAATATTACAAACGCTGGCAGAGGTGTGTTGTTGCAGAAAAACAATTTTCAGTTATTGTGTCAATGCCAGAACTTTTTGACTCTAGAGGTATAATTATTAATATACTATGGTATTTATTTTCTATTCCTTGTTACAATAAGGTAAATTCTAGGTTAAGTTATACTATTTAAATTTTTTAAAAAAATGTTTAAATACTTTAACATGTGCGTGTTTAATACTTAAAGTTGTTTTTGCTCCCACAATAGCATCCAGCTTGTTCCAACAGAATTGTCAGCAAATCTGGCAATACTAATTACTGACTTGCATTCTCCAGTTGTTTGTTGTGGGTTTGGTGCAGGTTTGTCTAGCTCTGCAGTTGTGGGTTGACAATGTTCTGTAGTTGTGAATACACTTGGTGCTGAGGTTGGTGGTTATGTAGAATTAGTTGTGCAGAACTCTAGAATTTTGAAATTTCTTTGCATTGCTGTAGTACAGGTTGTTCAGTCAATGCTAGTTAAAAAATTTGATTTTTTCTTCACGAATCACTTTTACATGCGTGTTTGGCAGCAAATGCACAAAGTGCATTAAGTATGTGGGGGGCAGTACCATGCAGGAATAACTTCTTGAATGGTTTATGCTGCTCTCTGGGCCTGGCCCAAATGTAATAGTCAGGATGCGTTCCAGGAGATTTCTTTGGATGGTGTTCTGCCTGGACCTCACCTCACCTGCAAACATAATTTACAACAAACTTGGTTTCCACCCCACTTACAGAACCCTCATTTCCCTCACCTTCGGCCTATGGCTGAACACAACTTCCACCCCCCTACACTTCGTTCCATCTCCCAAAAATTATTTCTAGCATGGTTCGGCATGTCACACAACCACTTTTTCCATTTCTTATCTCAATTATGCTTCCTCGATCCACCCACTCTGCCTACAACATCCTCCTCTCCTCTCTTTCAGCATCCCAAGTCTCTCAGTCATATCAAATGTCTCACACTAAAGGACTCCAACCTAGTTCTCATCCATACTCACCAATAGGACAAAGGTCATTTCCAGGGTTGTTTTTAGACATCATTTCCAGGGCCACTAGAAAATAACTTCTTATACACTGCTTTTTAATGTGAGATTAAATTTAAGTAGTTTTAAAATTGTATAGGGTGTACTTTAATTTTTTTTAATGTCAGCTCGACTTTTAAATGTAAAAATTCGAAATAAAATTATTTTTACAGCCTATAATAAAAATTACTGTTTTAGGTCAGCTCGCACCGTATTTGCTGAAAACATGTTTTGCTGTTTAACAAAATAAATTGTACCATTTTGTAAAACATTTTCCATATGAAATCTTTAGCTGGAAATAATGATTTTAGAGAACTCTGAAAATATTTTTTAAAAAAAAGCAAAATCATTTTAAAAAGAATTCTATCTTTACCCATCCACCCTCTTATCTTATCCAGTTGGCAGCATGGTCAACAATGTAATTAGCGATAAAATCACAAATAAGTATGGCTTCAACTTGATTTGCCATCGTGTTTCTTTAATCTATTGCCAACTGGTAATAAAGTGCAGGCAGAGTTAATATTTTACCCCAAGTAATGGCTTCATTTTTGAATACTTCATGGCAAATACAGTTTAGGTTGATTAGGTGTTTGTCAAATGAAGATTGTTGAACGGTTTTTATTATAGAATTTGAAATTATTGCATGCTTTTTGGCAATTCTTTTTACAAGAAGCAAAATAGTTGTTGTATGTTTTACTGAAACCATGGATGAATGATAGCTTTTTGGCAGGATACATATAATTTAACATATCCCTAACAATTAAATTTACTTCATTTTTTCAAAATTGTAATTGGTTTGGCTTGCAACTGTAAAAAGACTATCATTTTTTCTTAACAGATGTCCTGCCTTGTTAAATTAAAAATATCAAATGATTATGATTAAAAAACACTTTTAATATAATACATACACACACATATCACCACAAGCTGGGTATTTGGTTATGATCAAAACTTTAGAAAATCCTTTTTATGTATTTGGTTATGAAACCAATTAATTGCTAACGTGAAAAACTCAAAGCGAGGTCAAAATGAAAATAAATTAACTGACCTGAAAATAAAAACACACCAAAAAAACAAATTCATAACTACCTGAAATGAAAACAAATTATCTGACCTGAAAATAAAAAAACCATCAAAAAACACATTTTATATCTCCTTCCGAGCATTCTGAAAATTAAAATTATTTTATTCCTATCATTTTACCGTTTTTAATAGCTCAAAGCAAGTTCAAATGAAAATAAATTAGCTGACCTAAAAATAAAAATTTAAAAAGAGAAAAAAGGTTGACCCACAAAAGTTTATTGCATGAAAAATCTTAAAAAAATAATTTGGATTTTTTTCAATGTAAAAAACGTTTTTATTAAATATTACAACTTTAAAAAATCTTATTTCCATTGGCCCTGGAAATGACTTTCTATATACTACTCGTATGTAATGCTTAATACACCCACTCACACACTACAACCTTACTTTTCCCTTAACATTCCTTTCTTCCAATTTATATTCCAAAATGCAAACAAACCCTCTAAAATTACTAACAAAAATAACATACTCATCATTGATTCCCATCTCCATAGCACACTCTGCGATGCAATCCCATCTGATTGGCCCCACCTGCTCTATAACTGCCATCACCATCTCATTCTATCTACAAAACAAAATTCATTACACAAACCTCTTGCCAACTCTTCAGACCTCTTATTTTTTACTATCCTCCCCCAGTCCCCCGACCATCTGGCTGCTCTACAGAATACCCAATATCCTAACTGACAAACTCTCCCATCATTAAGCATCCACAAAACCCTCAGTCCATATAAAGGTATTTAAAACTTCCTTTATTAATGGCAACGTTTCGTCCACAGACTTCATCAGGCCACAAAAATAACTAAAATTTAAAACAGAAAAACATCTATATAAATTGAGTGGGGCCAACAACATCCCAAATTTGTTTTTTCATACATTAAAATAACATTGCCATTTTCATACAATTGCAACTAAAATAGGCATTAAAATTTCCATTTGGCTATAGGTTTGTAATGACTGGGAAATATTTTGTATGGGAAAGCATAGTCCATTACGTAGATAAATCCATTACATGGTTCCAGTAGTCAACTATATGAAGGAGGATGGTGAACCTTTTTACAGGGGCCATGACTCCGCACCAGCAACGACTCCAGGGTTAGTTTGATTAAGATGTCCCGTAAAAACATCACGAGGAACTCCGCGAATGCTGTTGCAACGGCGTCCGGGGTTTAAGTAGCACATCGACGCTCACATCAGAGGACCAATCTGGTTCCAGAATTAAGGAGATTTTACCTCTCGGAAGTTGAGAGTCAATGAGACCTCACAGCAAATTGATTGCAGAACACATGACAGTACTATCCAGCTGAAACTTTCAGCAGACTGAAAGTGCGTGGTGTGTTCAGCAGATCCTGGTGCTGAAAGACGTCATCTGTACTGACATTACTCATGTTGCACCGAAATTGGGAGAAACACACCGAGGGAAACTTAAGAGAACCAAACAGTGGATTGCCGCAAAGAAACCACACACCAAACTGAGCAGTGTCAAGAATTCAAACAATATGGCTGCTGATCAGCCATGTCATTGAACTTATCCACATGAAGCGGATGACAAACATGGCTGCCGTGTTTTCCACGGTACCGGAATCTTTCGGAACCAGGAACATAAACATCGTTTTCAGTAGCAGTCATTGACCCGGGAAGCCATGACATTGTAATTACAAGTTGAACGAATGACTTCATGATGACATCGCCTTGACATAATTAATTTTGGTGATGTAGCCGGCAGTGCGTCTTCACAACAAAAAATCACATTTTGACAAGAACGCTTGGATAGGTGGCGCCGTCTATTGAGTGGAAAGTGCAAAGTACTAAAAATAACTATTTTCAAAATATCTTGTGATCCTAAACGGACAAGGACCTATGAAAAAAAGGGGGAAATGTTTTGATTGGTTACTAGAGATAGAACCACCCATCTGACTTGGACAGCAGATGACTCATCTTAGGATGGATCATGTTTACATTACGTAAAGGGGAGGGAGAAGATAAAATCAAATAAAGGGATTTTTAAGGGAAATCAGATCATCGCTGGACAGATTTACGGAGACAAACTAAAAGTTAATAGAATAAGAAGAGGAAGTAGTTTTGTGTTTCACATATTTAAGAAGTACGACGTCACTCAACATTTGAACTATTTTTAAACAACCATCTACTCTTAAGAAAAAAAACAAAATAGGTACTTTGCGTTTCATATCAACAACAACAACCCTTTTTTGTACTTTGTCACATAAAATGTGACAAAGTACAAAAAAGTCTCTACAAGTTTTTAGTCTAATGCACTCTAAAATGCACTCTTCTAAAATGCTAAGTATTGTTCATTTATCTACCTCGATTAAACAACAATCCACAATTTCCATTTCCAAATTCCTTGCTTAACAAATCCATCATGAATAGAGTAACAAATTTAAACTTAACAAATTTGTCAATATTCACTGAGAGATGTAATCAGGTGGCATGAAAGACAGATTGCTGTTTATGTCCACTGCAAATTGTTTTTCAAAATCATGTTAAGCAACTGATAAGGTATACATCATACATTGCACAACAGAATACCGCATGTTTTATGATGTGTTGGTGGAAGGAACCGTCATTGACTGTCTTAAAAGAGTTGGCCGACTCTGCATGTGTTGATTTTTTAATTTTTCCAAATCTGCAATTCGACTCCTCGCATGTTCCAACCTATGCCAAGACATGTGCAAAACCTTTTGTGAGGCATAACTAGAGCCTTCATGAGGTTGACCTAAAACAAAAAGTCTATAAGAAATGGTTTTCAATTAAATATACACTCGGCATGTGTACATAACAATTAAGTCTGTAGATGTGGTCACTTTGTAAATAACTAAGCCCAGATTATAGGGCCTGGTTGTGAGCCCTTAAAAAACAAAAATGCATTACGGTGATCTGATGACTAGTGTTATGTGGAAGCAAATTGATTGTAGTTAGGATGCGTTCTCCCATTAAGGTGGGTATCCACCAAACGAAACATTAGAGAAACATATACATACAAATATTGATGTGTCCAGAAGTGTCTCCACATTCGATGTTTCGGAGCGATCGCTCGAAAGGCGGTCCAGATTAAAGGAAAAAAATTTTCTCAATGTAGTTGATGACGTTGAGCATTGAACCATGGGGTTTTCATTTTGAAATATGCCAATCTCCGCCTTGTTTCTCGAAATGTGTAAAGCTAAGTATCCACCAAACGAAACATAAACATCAAACATACACAAAAAACTCTAAAACAATGTTTCAGCATGTTTTTCCAAACATGTGTTGCAAATTGTGTAAAAAAACCCACGTGTACGCACCTATTACACATTTCGAGAAACAAGGCGGAGCTTGACATATTTCAAAATAAAAGCCCCATGGTTACATGCTCTACGTCATCAACTACGCCACGAATCATTTGAGAAACATTTTTTCCTTTGATCCGGACCGCCTTTCGAGCGATCTCTACAAAATATCTAGAAACATCGAAATGTAGGGAGGTTTTCCACACATGTTGACAAACACTTCTGGACACATCAATGTTTGTTGTGTGTATGTTTATGTTTCTCTAATGTTTCCTTTGGTGGATACCCACCTTAATAGTTGCGTACTCGTGTTTTTTTTCTTCTTTTTTTGTGTATGTTTGATGTTTATGTTTATGTTTCGTTTGGTGGATACTTAATCTACGCTGAGCATTCATTGTTCCCAAATGATATATGTTAATTTTTAAGTACTAAAACATTACGCATGGTAAAAAAACTCATTGTTGCCATAGCAAGGCTTACCTGTGGAAACTTGCGTCAAATAGCTTATCTGCTTGGAAAGCCCCAACTCGACATTTTCCAAGGTTTTCAGGAAGCTGGTTGTATGATTTTCTACTTGCTTCAGACTCAGTTTCTCTTTACTCAGCTCCTGAATCGCCTGACCTGTAACAATGGTGGCCGACAATGGTTATAAAAAAAATACACGAGAAATCGAAACATTTCAAATCCAAAGAATTTATGCATCTTAATTCACTAAATTATGAAATTACCAGCACTTTGCAACACATTAGCGATTTCTTTTTCGATACCTTCCAGTTGTTCTAAACGTTCGATACAGTTGTACCTCTCCGGAACTGCCATTTTTAAAAAACACAACTAAAAGTCGTAGCACGGCCTCGTAGGACTCCGTACGTGCAAAACGAAATACGGAGCCCCGAGGATGTTGTCTTTGTTTTAATGGAGCGTCTGCTCGATTCGGCCCCACTGGGCCAATAAAAGCGCAGAACCAGTGGGAGAAATCCTGGGAGTTCCAGGAATGGGAGCTAGCATAGCCCCCTATATTATTCAGGCCCCTGCATTATGGCTTCTCTAATGGGAAAAAGTCGACGCTAGGTGGCGACTGCAGTGTGCAACCAGAACAACACAAGGAGTTTGCAAACATCATATTTTCGTGATTTCTGTCTTATTTCAGAATAGCTTGGTTTAGTTTTATGAAAAAGACAAATATTTCATATCATATGTATATAGCAAAGTGCTCCGTATTTAGTTACAGTGAGCCAATAAGTTGAATAACGCATTTTCAAGTAAAAATCATCGCAAAAAATTGATTGGCGCCAAATTTAAAATAGTTAACACACTATTATATGTATGGAACATACATACATGTACATATTACAGATATATGGGAAGAAATGCCAACAATACAATTTAGCATGTATACTAATATATAACATCCTGCACCTTCTATATATGAGTTAAGTTCACAAAGGATGTCCAGCAAGAACAAAGGGGGAAAGGGGAGTTAGAAGGATGTATAGGTATTCGGACATTGTCGAGGGTGGGAAGAAGATGTCCTAAAAATTGAAGGTATATATATAAGAATTTTTAACAATTTCAGTTCAATTTGAGATAATAAAAAAGGGGGGAAGAAGGGCTCGTGAAATTGGACATAGGAGAAAGGGGTTGGTAAAATCGGACAATGGGAGACGGAGGGGGTGTAAAATGCTTCTTAGTCTAATAGCAAATTATTTTTTTTTATAAAAAAAATCGCAAATGTATATTTTCCTCATATTATGTAGGTATATAGTATATATTAAAAGTGAATAATTTATAAAATATATCACAAATTGGATAGGCTTAGATTCAAGGGGTATATGAGAGATATATCACCCAAAATCTAAAAAAAACAACACCGTTTTTGACCATATATGTTTCTATAAAAAGTTTCATTGCACTTCATTTGTCAGGAAAGAAAAATTATTTATTTGAGGAAACAAATTCAACACGTGGTTATTAAATTGATAAAGATTGTCAAAATTTTGACTGATTTGTTTCAACAAACCGTGAGTATACTCAATGATACTCTTGGTGGAGACCCGGCTAAATATTTTTCTAAAAAAAAAATGAATTCTAAAAAGTGTACCCACTGTGCTCCGGTCTCCCTCTATACTCTTGGCTTTTTTTTCAAAAATCTTCAAAAAATGCGAAAAGCCAAGAAACACCAAATTTACGCGAAAAAAGGGTTTCGTGTAGCGAAGATAATTTATGGATGATCCTGGTTGAATAGCGCCGTTACATTCCTAATTAATAGAGAGATTTAGCACCAAAAATAACGGTTACCATTCGCGTCATAATTTCGAAACTTACATAGGCCTAGTAACGC
>JAQGBW010001398.1:0-26496 GCA_034698625.1 Julus scanicus
CGTAAAAATTGATGATTTTGTCTTAATTTGTTAATAATTAAGTGAAATGAATTTCCTTTGACCTGAAACTTTTACATGATGTTAAGAACACTTCAATAAAGAAATGGTAAAAGAATTTTTAGGTTTCATTATGTAGTTTTTATTTTATAGCTATAGACATCTGAAAATATGGGTTGGATGAAGACTTTTGGTGCTCACAGTATGTCTTCTATATATATTTTTTAATAATTATCTCTAGCATATATTCAACATAATAATCTGAATCTATAAACATGTATTTGGCAGTGGCGAATGTTTACAATGTTGTTTCTGAGATTTCCAATATGGCGTCTGTCTTAAAATCGGCTTCACTTTATCCTCTTTTATGTACGTTCGAAGAAACGAACAAGAAATTAGTCATTCTGGAAATTTTGCAGCAATCCCCGGCTGGGGTGTGCCTTTGTTTTTATAGTTTATATAATTTTTATTCGTTATTTGTGTATTATCTCGATGTTGATTAGATTACTTAATATAATGGGCCCAATAATCATTTACCTTGCATTTACGTAACTTTGGATCATCGGAACGTAAGTTTGAAACTTTTGTTATCGGTCTGCTCTATCTACACTTCGATTATCCGGAATCTTCCATAATGAACTTACATTTTGTATTTGTTATATTCTATGAGCGATAATCAACCACAACGAATTGTTGACATTGATTACGCTGTTTGGCTATGATTTCATGCAGTTATTTACTGATAATAGCATGCAGTATTCGCTGTATTGTGGCCTTAAATTAATGCTTGTCTCAGTTCCTCACAGTTCCATTTCAACTTATAATTTCAATTTGTAAGTAACTTCGTCAATAATCATTAATTATTTTAATAAGTTATCGTGTATAGTAAAATGTTCATGCATTGTATATGCGTTTAGTTAAAGTTCCCCATGTCAAATTGGTTTGAGAGCGTATATCAGCTAGCTCGATCCATGGTGAGATACGATTCATGTTGCCTGTTTTGTAATTCAGTTCCTGTCTTCTGGGTATGAATCATACATCTTAAGAATTCATGCAAGGGCAATTATTAGCCTTCAGAGAAATGTCATGGGAACGTGATTTTGGTAATGATGCAAGCCGCAAACGTAAAAGACAGCAAATTATTATCTAGATGTTGTTAAAAGACCTCTATTTTTACTTGAGTTTTATACTAATTTTGAAAGTTTGCCTTTTTGTTAGCTGTAGCCTACTATACCGTTACCCTCTATGACAGTCTATCTACTAATTAACCAGTAATGTTGTGTCCATTATTTAGCCGCCAAGCATAATGGCAATTGAAGTCTAAAAGTATGTAACTTTATGCTGAAGTAGTATATACAACTTTGTAACATTTAATGTAATGATATTTTAAAGTAATTTTTTGAGACACTATGAGTTTCTGTATGCTGTATGCAGTGAAAATCGACCTTTCAGTTATGAACTGAACTAGTTCAGTTCATGAATCCTATCTCAATTTGACATCGGCTGATAATTTTGTTACCAAAAAATGTCATTCCATGTTCCAATAAATTTTGGTTAACAGAAGATTGATTTTAGTGTGTTAGGCCATGATGTTATAGTTTTCTTTACTGTATATAGTTAATGCACTAGTTACAATGGTGTTACCGGTAACATGTCGGCCGACATGTAACTAGTGCATAACTATAGGTCAGTTAATTAATTGATTATAATCCTTTAGTTGTTATTGTTGTTCCAACAAGAAATTGCATTCAATGAGCATAATGCTCATCAAATTTCATGCTAAATGGAATTATGTCATTTATTAAAATATTAGTGCTACTGTGCTATTAAATCACATGATAATAATTAGGTCAATTTAAAATACTTTCTGCAACATGGTTTTGCATTAATACATTTAAAAAAGAAGCATTTTTCAGATGCAAAAATAGATAGGTGGTTTAAAAAAATTAGACCTCATTAGTACAGCTTCTCTTATCTAACCACAGATTTATGGCCATACCACTTTAATAACATTTTGAGGACACAGTCTATGCAACACTGTCAGCTTTATATTTTAATTAAATAGTCTTGATGGCCTTGTTTGGTATCTAGGAAGACATTGCATGATTTGTCTTGGCAACAGCTAAAAAGTACCATAATGAGCTGCGTTTCTGTTTAATGTTTGAATCAGTTTTGTAGGTATATTCATGAAGTCCTTAAGTTAATTTAATTTTAATGAAGTGAATGATTGAAATGAAATCAGGCCAGTTTTATCAAATATTTCTTGGGCAATCTGCTAATACAATACAGGAAACATTTTTTTTTTCCAAATGCCATAATTTCTGAGTATGTAAAGAAGATTATAATCAGTATGGATCTGAAGAATTGTGTTAAAAATAAAGTTTTCTCAAAATCTGTACAAATTTAGTAGATCATCATAAAAATTTTGAAGTATGGGCTAGTCTAGCATCTGGATTTGTATGAGATATGGATGTAATTACTAAAAAAAATGGATAATAACTCGTTTTCAACAACTTTATTACCATTTTGCGACATTTTATCATGGCACATGTCAGTGATGTATATCACATGTAACGAATGTAACCGTATTCCTGTTCAGAGGCTCTGGGGTTGTATGGAAGTTTTGCTGTGATATTTCCCTTATTCACCGGAAGCGGCACTTTTTTAGTAATCTACCGATGACACCAAGGGGTGCTCAACCGGGATAAGGCTAATTTAACACAAATTGCAATAAATTGGTTTCTACGCAACGTCTTTAAACAACCTCATGATGATGGTTCCTAATTATTCAATAGATAATTACAAATTTATTCAAGGTCTTTCTTAAAGTTGCGCGCAATTGTTAGCTCTGTGTTTAAAAGACAAATTCTACAAAAAGCGTATTGCTCAAAATGTTCACATTTTTATCATTTAAGATAAATGGAAAATGCCAATGATGAGTTCACCTGGCTATCGGGGCCCGCACATCGGTCGATAGTCCGTGAAGCTCAAAACATTGATTCCAGCAATAGGCCACCTAATTCAAAGCCTCTGCTTCATCCACGCCAACAGAATGCTCAAAGTGACCCTCCCAGTCGAGGAGAAGTGCCGCAAGAAGAAAAGCCAACACCTTTACCACGAGCCCCAGTCCGCTCCGAATCCAAACCTGTCTATGAAGTTCCCCCGGCGTTACCGAATTCCATATTTTACGTCGCTACCCCAAAAACTTTTGATAAGACAAAACAGAAGTCCCCAACCTTGCCACCAGTGGACCCAAGTGTGATATTAGAATTCGATCCCATTTTCCAGAATCCAAAAAGCCAAAGTCGGCGGACGACGTCCATATTTTATATTGAACCTAATGCAGGAAGTTGGCCCAAGAAAGATGCGCTTCCCAGTGTGCGTCCTGTGCCTTCGGTTGCACGTCAGGGGTCCATGCCTAACGTTCAGAGTTCTGCCCCTGGATCGTACAGGAAAACTGGAAATTATGGCAATTCGTGTATAGATGTTAGTTCGAGTTCCCACGGCGTTTCCGATTTTAATCGGGAAAATCCACGACCAGCACCCCAATTTTTAAACGTTGCAAAAGTAAACAGAAGCGCTTCTAGTTCTAGTTCTTTATCCAGTTTACTGAGAAAGTCCACCATATCATCGACAGCATCTGCACCGGCAAATTTCCACGATGCTGATAGGGAAAAGCAGGAGGCCTCTTCTGCCCCCACAACACCTTTGTCAGCAGAGGTACCCACCCTCTCCACCACCTCATTGCCAAAGAATTACTGCCTTGCCTCGAACCCTGACTGTAGCAAAACTATTGTCGAAAGTGAAACGAACCCCGAAGTTAAGCATCAGAGTCTGTCTCGACAACTAGAACTGCCGCCATCTCTACAGAGCCCACAAAACTCTGACACCGGTAAGAGGGTCACCCCCATTCCTAAGCCGAGAAAGATCGGGTCTGCCAAAACCACTTCCCCCGAATCTCCGCCTATGCGAAGCAACGCGAACAAGCTGAAATGCACGTTGTCCACTGTACCGCCACCGCCTCCCCAGCCATATATTCGCCGTCAATTGGAGACCGAAGCTCATCCCGTCGTGAGAGAATCGATTTCGGTGGAAAATCCGTTCTACATGTTTTTGGAGGGCTCTGGGTCCAGACCCTTCGAGGATCAGCAAACGAGCGTGCCTAACAGTGACTCCGAAAGTACGAGCAGTTCTTCCACCGTTGGTAGTGATTTTGAAGCCCCACCACCGACATTTCCACCGCCACCCCTGCCGGCTTCCAACGAAAACGAGTTTGACATTTCTGGTGGAAGGCTCTGTCCGAATGCTCGGGAACTTTTTGCAGATTTTGAGTCTGTGGAACCCGGTGCCGTATTCGGAACTTCAACCGCGCCAGTGTCGAACGGCGGTAAGATCGAAAATCCCGTAGAAACCAAGACACCTTCTTCACCGACCGAGCCGCCTTGTTCAGATAGCGGTCGACGGAGGATGGCCGATGCTGTTCCTATTTACCAGAACCTTATGGAGTTGTTCAACAGCACCAGGGAAGGCGTTTATGCCAAAATCAACAGACTCGGAAAGCCGGCCGAATCGGAGGTGCCTGCCCCTCCGCCTCTCCCGCCTAGGCAAAGGCAACAGCAAGCGCCACCTCCACCTCGCATCTATCCGCACCCATCTCCGGTCATACGGGAACCTCTGAATGAGGGTAACACTAGCGATGGCAGTGCAGCTTACCAGCGAGAAAGTATTTTAGGTGATAGGCAAGAATCCAGTATTACTCATCATGGAGTGCTGTACAAAATAGGTCGTGGTCGTAAAGGTAAGGTTTTCGCCAAAGGTTGTTGCTAATATCGTTGTGATGATATTTGCGGACATCCTCCTGTTCTTAAATGACCCATCCCTCCTTCCCCCTTCCCCCCGCCTCCTTAAAAGCATGTTATACTTTTGCCTATGACCTGTAACCCCATATTTACATTTTTTAATAATTTGCAAAAATAATACTACAAACTCATTGTTGACAACATTGTTTCAAAAAAAGGTCCACTAATGCATACATTTTTTTTGCCTTAATTTTATTGAGGACAGGATTGATTGAATTGAATAATTAATTGCCGGTATAAGAATTTATTAATTCATTTCTCCCCTAGATGTTGTTCAAAAATGGATTCAACTGGAAAGTGGAAATTTACTATGCTATGCCGATGATACGGTGGGTTTTTTTCTTCATATAAACCCAATGGCTACAAAGTTTTTTTTAGTTTGCGAGCAACTTTAAAAAGTAGCATGCCTGCTGATAGATACACGCACCTTGTATTGTTGATTTAGTCATGATTTTGATAAGAACGCAATAAAAGATTAGGTGTGGGTAGTTTTCTTACCATCCTACATTATTTACAGCAAGAATGTTTACAAGAGATGCATCACAGATCTGGCATTATCAGCATTGCTAAAGGAGCCGTCACCAAACTTGGGTATGCAATTCATCAGCGTCGTTGCTTATCTTTTGGTTGCCTATTCTGGTCTCTTAGATATTTTATTTGCTTTCCATTTTTGTTTATTTTTTGATCGTATGCATGAAACTTAGTCAGGAGTTATCCTGTTTTGAGCTAGTTGTTCTAAACAAAGATCGGGTGCAAGTGTATGGAGCAAGATATCTCTCCGAATGTGAAGTCTGGATCAAACTTATCGTACTAACGTTGGCACCGAGGTCTACGGGAATGACTAGCCGAGGAGTTATAAAAGCAGGTAAATGAAAGTCTTTTATTTTTTATTTTGTTCATTGCATGGTAATTCAACTTGATCGTTGTATGCTTTTTAATAGGCAAAGTTGAAGTAAGAAATTCCGTGACAGGGGTATGGCAACGGGGTTGGCTTGTCCTTTCTGGAAAACGGCTTGAGATCTGCATAAGGGATGAAGTTCCTACCATGCTCGACCTTCGCAAAGTGATCTTATTGCGTGAGTAAACCCTACTTTGCTTGAATTATTTTATAATTCACTTTTGTTATCTTATCGAATGCATCGTGTTTAGCTATTTGATTACAATGAAATCAAAATCACTTTGACATGCAGCACTTAAATTGTAATGATTATATTTGTGTGGAATGATTATCTTTGGTAACGTGGAGACACACAATTTACCAAATGTTTTTTGGGTGACGATTTGATGATGTAGAATCATTCTCTCACAATTGAACTCAAAGAATTATAATTCTATTTTTCAGAGGATTTTGAAAAAGATCCAA
Source organism: Julus scanicus (assembly GCA_034698625.1). Lineage (NCBI taxonomy): Eukaryota > Metazoa > Arthropoda > Diplopoda > Julida > Julidae > Julus > Julus scanicus. Next base: position 6,220 of record JAQGBW010001398.1, read on the forward strand.
GAATGAGCGATAGCGATGATGGTTCCCCCTTGTTTCTCATTAATTACCCAGCTATCACGTTGTACGTTCGCACAGCTAAATCTTTCGATACTCAGGATTGGTCACGTCGAATTCGACAGATTATGGCAGACACGGGCTCGGGATTGGACGAGCAGCAGTTAACCCATGATGGGGTGCCAGTAATCATTTACAAGTGCATCGAATTTGTTAGCACTTTTGGTAGGTTGCATATTGTGTCATAATTTCTAGTTTGTTTAGTAATTGTTTAGTGAAGTTTCATTTGATCGCTTTTAGGAATGACATCTCAGGGAATATATCGCCAAAGTGCAACAAATTCAAGAATCGCCAAACTCTTGGACTGTTTTCGAAAAGGTTTGGCATGTTTTTAAAATGTGTTTAGTGTGTTTGTTTTTTCAAGTCCAACATTTTGTTTGAAGAATTGTTAGGTGCCACATTATATATTTTTAATGTGGTTTTCAGATGCACACGGTGTACGTTTGCAACAGGGTGTAGATGGTGATAATTACACGGAGCACGAGGTTGCAAATGCTCTCAAGCGCTATCTTCGAACCCTGCCCGATTCACTGTTGACGAGTGCATTATATCAGCAATGGATTGCTGTAGCTGGTAACATTTTTGCTGTAGTTTTGTTAAAAACCTTGACCGAAAATCAATATGCTTAAAACCAGAATTTTAATAGCTTGGTTCATTCGTCTCTTTCACAGTTGCTGGAAATCCTGCCATCGAAAATTTAGTTACGCTCTTACATCAGTTGCCAGAGATTAATTATAAAACACTGAGGAGAATCATTGCTCACTTATACAGGTAAACCACACCTGAGAAGAATTTACACTTTGCTAAATATTCATTATTTTCTTACTTTAAATTGAACTAATTGTTTTTATAGCATCAGCAAACACAGCGATGAGAATCTGATGACAATTACGAATCTTGCTCAAGTCTTTGGACCTACTTTATTTTCTGATGTTCGTGTATGTTTAAAATAACACTTTGGACTAGTGACTGTCTTCATTCATGGTTTAGTAATGTATTGCTTTTTTGTTTTTTGGCATGTATAGAGTGATGAAAATATTCCCAATGCACATTTGGAAATGGACATAACATCCTGTTTGATTACCAATTACCCTGCTTTATTTGGGGTAAGTGACATGACTTTGTTAGCAAAGCAGCTCGTGGAGTACATGACTGTATGAAAACATTCAATTGTTTTGTGTTTTTTGTATTTGCGTAGGTGAGTGTGGAGGAAATTGAAAAAGAAGAACAGTTTCAAAAAGCATTACGAGAGCTCAGAGAGGCAAAGAAAGCGCAGGTATCCAAATATATTTCTATAAAGTCATAAGCCTGCTTAAAAAACAAACAAACAAGATATTTATATAATGCACCTTGATTCAATTTCAGAAACCTGCGGGTGATATTATGGTTGGAATTTATATTCATGATCGTCAATGGGGCAAATGCTTGAATATTAAGGTGTGTAAAATAATTGTTTATGATTTTAATTTCTGCAAAATTTAATATATTAAACTTAATTGACAACTAATTAGATGGTTTACAAAATTGTGGACATTTTTGAATATTGCTTTAACACTTCTTGTTTATAATTTTGTGTTGTGTAATATGACATTCTAGCTATCACCGACCATGAAAGCCTTGCATTTGTGTAAACTTGCTATGTCTCAGGCGTGCGTTAGGGATACAATCCAATCTCTCTCATTATTTGAAGTGGTTTGCAATGGTCATTTAGGCAAGTACAAAAGTTCACGATTTATAAACCCTGACAGCTTTCGTTCAGTTTCTGATGATTTTTCAATGTTACTTTTGATAGAACGCCCTCTTCACTATTCCGAAACCGTATTGAGCGTGATACTACGTTGGGCTAATTGGTCCGATGTAGATGCTAAAGATAATTACTTGGTGATCAAGAGGAACGAATATTTTCCGAAGGTTTTGCCAATGGTAATTTTCTCAGCTTAATGTTCAATTTTTGCATTCGTGCTTTCCCTATATTAATTTGATAATTTGTTTTTTTCATATTTTGCATAGGCCAGGCAACCTTTATCCATGTTTGGAGAACTGCGTTTTGCTGACAATAAATCAAAGAATTTCAAGAAGATGATGTTTGAATTCAAAAACGCCAGACTTGCTTTTTACAAGGATGCTAAGGTTAGTTATAGCACTCTGGCCGAATGCGATAACGTGTTTTGCAACCACAAAGGGAATTTATATGTTGAATTCGAGCCGTTGGCACCTTTGGATTTATACGTGTTAGCTACTAATTTATGTTACATCTAAGTTTTTTAAAATTCAGATCTCGCAGCCACTAGGAATGTGGAATATAGAAGATATTACTTGGTATATCGGAGCAGAATCTAGGAGACCACCGCCAAACAATAACCTGTTAGTATTTCTATGTTCTTAACCTACATCCAAAAATTCTCGTTATTTAACTATTTCCTAGTTCATTGTTTATGAATCAATTTAGTATGGGACGAAACCAAAAAGCTCTGGAAATGTGTTTTAATTTTCAATGAATTCATTTTGTATTTTTTTCATTTTGCAGGCCTAATCTGTCTTTGACATTTATCGAGCACAACGCAATAGTCAAAAGAGGGCAAGTCTCGTTTTATCACGAGTGGGCGATTTCAATTTACAATTTGTTAAAATGGTTCTTTTTAATTTTTAGGTCCAAGGAGAGTCCTTATTTCGGTAACACCATTTCATTTGGTTTAGAAGAAGAGTTTACCAAGTGGGTGGCAGCGATGCTCGTTGGGCAGTATCCGGATGGAGTCCTTCCAAGGCACGAGCCTCTCGACCTGCTGTGATTACGGTATTTAATCGATCTCTTCGACATTTTTTATTTATGTTAGCATACTCTTTACTTATTTTTAAAAAGTGTACTACTCGATAACCTATTGTGCACATCGAAAGTATTACTTCAAAAAGTGCTGCTTCGAGTATTCTTGGACGAACCGGTTTTTAAACTGCTTTAGCCATTTACAGTAAAACACACGAGTACAATAGGATGGCTAAATGAGAGTAAAATAATAAATGTCGGCAATTTGTATTACATTTACAATATTGAAACATTTTATTTCCACAAAGTATTCACTTGCCCGACCGACTAGTGTAACGATACTTCTTCAATACCAGTTTTATTTTATCATTTAATATTTTCTCGTGAAATCCTTTATTTTATCATTGTTTGGTAAAGCTGTTTTAATCAAGAACCTTGTAATCCGAAGAAAACACTTTGCATGGTTGAAGGCAAGTCGGATCGGAATCTTCCTTATTATACCAAGTGTATTTTTTTTAATTGAGGACGTAAGTCATTTTCTTTCATACTCAGTATTATATAGGATGGCTGTATTTTGCAGCATTTTTTAAACTATCCGATCTGAAAATGATTTGAATGAACTTGGTTTTTTGTGCTCGAGTAGTGCCTTAATGCGCAGGTGGACGTATGCGATTGTCATACATTGGCTAGTCTTAATCATGTATGCAATATGTGGGAATTGCGCAATGACGTTAATTAAGTGCCAATTATATTCAATAATATTTGATGCATCTTCTACCGTTATTTAATACATCTTTTTTGTCTAATTGTTCCGAAGTCATTTTGTAATAAAGGATTCAGTCTATTTTAAGTATCAACATTTTAATATTAGGTTTATATAACCTAGATCAGGGTGTTCCAACACTCGGGATGCATGTGGCCCTTGGCAACATTCAAGAAAAAAACATCTTAAAACCTTAAAATTGTGGATGTTAAACACCCTTAAGAAAAGTGTTGCAACAAATGCATCCATCGTTTGACAAAAGGTTTCAATAATTTAACAAAAGAGAATGTTATCTTCTTTTTGTTTGTTCGGAAATCACAGATTCCAATAAGCCTTTGAGATCATTGATAAGTGGCAGTAAACAGCTTTCTTTATTTAGAGCAAAATGTCTTAGCCTGCCGACGGTTTCCAGCGCCTCATCATGCGTCATCTCGCTGCCCGGAAGCGCTGCTTTATCATCTTCGGGATACTGCAATTCTTCATCGCCCATTTCTATGTTCAAGCTTAACAGTTCCTCCGGGGAGGCATTTCTCTCCGAAATCACTTCGTTCGTAATTTGGTCTTCCAAATCTTCTTCCGACGGATTCTCGGCGACAAAGGATTTATCGAAGCTGATGTACTCGTCGACCGTCATTAAGTCCATCGTTTGCGGAATGGCCTTAATCAGCGAATCGAGCTCGTTGTGCAGCTGCTCGGCACGTCCGGAAGGCGGTATGTAATGAGGGAGAGTGAAACCGGCATCGTCGAAGCTTTTCATTATGGTATCATTATTGACGGCATTCCAGGCTTTAGGTATCCAGGATAATGCATCAGACACATTCACGGAAGGTAAGAAGTCTCCATCCTTTTGAGGAAGACTGCAAAAAATAAGTTATGTCATCATAAAAATGCCTATGTTATCAGTAATTTTTTTTCTTCTCGGCTTTTTTTATTGGGATAAAAATTTAAGTATATTTCAAGTATTTCAGGGATCATTCCAACAACTAATTTAAGAAAAAAGAAAAAATCTTGCGCAACTCTAACTTTTGAAAGTTACTTATTTTTTATAGTTTTACGATCAAATTCCAGCAACGACTTGTGTTTATCATGGATTTCAAGAATATTCCCCACAAAAATATTCAACCACATTTCTTGACTTTCGCAAATGATTACAATGTTTACCTTTTAATCTGTTCTTCAGGCAAGCTTTCGAAAAAGAGTTCTAGAAAACATTTTCGGTAAAATGCCTTGAAAAAATGTAATACCCCCAAGTCCATCGGATGGCAGTTTGCGGCAGTATTTATCGGGAAAAAGTTGACTGTTATGTGCGAGAATTCGGGGATGTCGATTAATAGGTAATCGAAAAAGATCATTATGCGGCGGGATTTCTGTTGCAGCTGAACGTTCAGGTTTTCTAGAAACGATATTAAAACTTCCGGGTTTATATTCGCGTCCGAGGTGGTCTTCCACGTTATTCCTAGTTCCGATTTGTTGACTAATTTATGATTAGGAGATCCGATAACCCATGGGGTGAGCTTCTCCCCAAAAGCGCTGCAACAGAGCATCACGGTCAATCTTTCATCGAGCATCTCGACAGAATCTTCGTTGCAATTCACGATTTTTTTTCGCGGCAGTGCGCGGTAATACAAAGCGGTCACTTTATGGCTAAACACGTTCTCTAGACCGAAATCGCTGGTCAAGTGAGGAATCTTCGATTTCCAGTCGAAATTGGCCATAAAGCTCAATTCGGTGTTCTTGCCTAATTGTTGGTGAATATTGTAGGACTTTTTAAAGCTGTCCAGCCATCCGTTCGAGGCTTTGAAACTTGGAATTCCCAGTCTGCTAGCGAATCTTAGGGCTTTTTCTTGCAGGCGAGGACCTGTCACAACCACCTTCTGGAACCGGGCCACCATATACCATTTCCAAGTACACAAGTTGACTTCGTGGAATTTGGAATGACGGATCCTCCGCCGATTGCTGCCTACGTTTAGCGAATAATGCTGAAACGAAAGAGTTACGGTTGGATAAAAATGTTCGCACAAAATCTAGTTCTAGTTTTAAAAATTCATGCGCGGCTCGGTCAATGGACACCTTAAGATATTCTTCTTTTCTTTTCAGGATTCCAAGAGCTGCTGTCCTTCCGATGTTAAATTTCTTGGCGATTCCTCTAATACTCGTCCCACCGGCAGCTGCCTCGTAAAATTTGATGAATTCAATCTTATCTGCAAGGGTGAGTTCTCTTCTTTGTATTACCCTCGGGTTGGGATGTGTCGGCAACATTTGTTGCGTCAACATCAACAAATTTCCTGAAATATTATTATTTTGAATGACAAATGGATGTTGTAAAAATAAAAGCTAGGATATCTGATCCTAAATTTTCTTTAATTATCATTATCTACATCATGTCAAGGTCAACTATTCCGACTAGATGTATAATAATAAATTGTTAAATAGCTTTTATTTGGAAAACATCAAACAAGTCAGTGACATGTCAGATTCCATTTTATGCAAGACAATTTATGACAAGATTGTGACATTGCAAAAACTGTTGTTTACTAAATTAGGGTTACCATTTTCGTTTCCCAGGGCATTCTCACTGTCCAGATCGATCATATCCATTTGATCCATTTCATAAATATGCAGCTAATATCACAGTTTTTATTTTTATTTGGATGAGCAAAAACCAGTTTTCATAATCGCGTGCATGCTGTATTTTAGCTAAAGCGCCGTAGCGACTTGATAGCAGACGCTTTTTGCAAGATTGCTAGGGTTAATTGACCGCAATCGATTAATTTTTATTCAAAAGAAATAAATTTGATACGATTGTGACGCTTAGAAAAACTTCGTATACCAATAAGTAATGGTATTGTGTTTACGATAATCTTGTAGTATTAAGAATTACATTTAAAGATCTTTGGAAGCATCGGCACACAATGGCGTCATCGTAGATCACCCCGAGATCAATGCGGTTTCTTCAAAACGTTTCTAGCATTTGTTTCTTGTGAACTTCGGGATTACGACAGTAAAGAATACATAAAGAATGGCAGAAGGTATTTTAAGCTAATTTTATATGATGTTGAAGTGATACTGCAGTCTTGAGTCAACACAAAATAAGAATTGTTGACTTGAGATTATAGTTTGCATGCAGCAAATGCTATGTTAACGTACTGTCTTCTTGGCTTTTGGATTGTGTTATAGTTTAACTTAATAAATGCCAGTTGAGGATAATATGGAATACATATGCTTTGTAGGTCTTATGTATTAGATGGTTAATAACAAATGTCCGTTGTTTCATGTTTATATAAAATATTGACTTTATATTACAGACATGTCATTGGGTGAATCGGTGAGCGGCGTTTCCCGTTCCGGTCGCGTTCGTAAGAAATCGGCCAAATTAATGGAAATGGAAGATTTAAATAGTCCGTTCTACGACTCTGAATTTGGTGCCGATGGACTCAAGAATCGTAAGAAGCCTACTCTAGGAAAAGTAATGTCGCCGACTTCCAGCAGTGGAGGCTTGTCGCAGTCATCAACTTTTGGTATAAGTTCCATGACCATGGAAACAAAGGCGCCTACTTTTGGCACTGCCAAACGCAAGCCTGCCTCTCAACTTTCTCCAGCTTTCCGCGGTCTTCCGCAGGCACAAACTGTCACCATACCACAGATAAGAAAGCAAGCCAGCCCTCCTCCGCCCATTCATAAAAACGATCGAGTCATCACGATTAAGCAAATTGCTCCACCGACCCCTTCGTTTGAAACCCTTTCTGGGAGTGCTTACCTCATGGGCGATGACATTCACTTCATTACCGGAGAGCCGGTGGATTCTTGCATGGATGATAATATGGATGATCAGCTGTCTCCCCTCAAAATTGATGTTAGTGGGCACGATGAGCACAGTGTAGCACTTCAAGAGGATGGGCTAAAAATGAAGTTTATTCTTTCACCTAAAGCGCCCAAGGTTGAAATGCCCGGTATGTATTTTGCTGCATTGAATGTGGACGAGATTTTATTGCAACAAATATTTAAAATAACATCCTTTTTACCTGCTTTTTACTTTAGGAAAAGGAAAAAAGAAAAGTACATCGGCTAAAGCTGTGGTATTCAAGAAAATACCTAACAGAAGTACCTCAAAATCCAAGAAGAAAAAGCCGCTTACGCAGCGTATGGACACTGACATGTCTTTAGATATGTTGTCTTCGGACGATATGCTTCAAATGAACGACAGCATGTCGTCGGATAATACGACAGACGAGGACGATCTTGCCGGAGACTCGAAATTAATTATTGCCGAACCCTTTGCGAATAAAAAAATGCTGAGCAAATCTAAAAAGAAAGGCCCAAAAGACCTACATTCTTCTGATATGGCAGCCAGCAAGTTTGGGACATCCAAATCAAAAAAGAAAGCTTGTGAGTATACTGTCCGTAAGGCATTGCCTAATAATGACAAGAAGAATGACAGATTTGTTTGTGCATTTACTTAATTTTGCTTAAGTAATTCTGTGAATGCTATTTAATATAGCACCGAGGAAATCCCTCATCGATTCTGGATCTCTTGATAGCGAGGACAACGCCATGACTGACCAAACCGGTCAACAGCATTCAGTTTATTTGAAGGAAAAAAATTCTTCGAAAAAAAAATCAATTAAAAAATTAGCTAAGCCAAAAGAGAAAGGTGAAAAGGTAAAAACGGAAAGGTGCAAAAATTCTTATTGTTTTCTTGGGAGAAAAAAACAACAACTAACAATCATTATGTTTGCATTTAATAGAAACAGCGACCTGTCTCGGCATACATGCTATGGTGCAGGGACTATAGAAAGGTCATTGTCAGAGAAAATCCTGGCATTGGTATGTGCGTGTAGTTTTGAACTTTTTCTAGCACTGCATTTTATGGTGCAAATAATTTTATTTTTATCCATTTTAGATTTCGCATCCATAAGTAGGCGGTTAGGTGAAATTTGGAAATCGATTAGTGACAAAGAAAAGCTGGTAAGTGCTATGACTATTTTTGAAGAGATTATCCAGCTTAGGGATTATCATTTGTATATAGAAATTTCTTCTCCATTTTTTCCAAATTCAATTTGAAGAATTGGCGCCGAAAAGCCAAAATTCTGGAGAATAAAACAACCGGTCTAATATCAACGGGTACAAACGTCGCAGAAACCGAGAAACCTAAGGTCGCGAGCAAGCCATCGAGTTCCAAAGCGGATGATCCGAGCAACGCGAGAGATGTCCACAGGCCAGTAGGGACAACACCGTTGGACGTCGCGGCCCATTTAAAGTTGCTCGGGGAGTCCCTCAGCATTATCGGACAGCGACTCACTGAACATGAGGTAGGCTTACATCGCAATTCCTTACTTATTCGTATGAAAATTGAGTTATAAATTTTAATAAATTAATTTCTTTCGCTTTAGGGCCAGATTGCTGTGTCTGGCAGCCTTTCTGTGCTTTTGGATTCTACTTTGTGCGCTCTTGGACCGTTGATGTGTTTAACTTCGGAAGTGGATCAGCTCGATGGCTGCCCAAAGGAGACGCAGGAAAGCATTTTGGACAACATTGCCTACATCATGCCTGGCCTTTGAAAATTTGAAGGTAGGACAGTTATTTTTTAATAAATTCATATTGCTAGTATACGCCTGTATTTCGTGTGCACTACAATGCATTGGACCGCTGGTTTACAATTTAAATGAGGAAACAGATTATTTTGTGTAAATCGAGTTACAAATACATTTGTCAAAAATAATTTTATTACAGAGGAAATGCAGAGTTCTGTTAATTATTTCACACAGACATTGAGCGTAGATTATTTCTGGGTGTCCCTCTAATTGTTCGTGGCCGAATGCCAACAAGCGTTATTCGACTATCTTCTCCAATGTTCCCTTCGTTGCATTTAATATGACTGAATCGCCTAAATAGATAGGGCATGAAAAGGAAACTATGACGATCTGGTCTACGTTTGCATAAAACTAAAACTTTAGTGGTCTTTATCCATTTACCAGATTTGAACATGCTCGTCGCACCCACTGCTCCTACAATGCACGGTATGCCATATTCTCTCGCAACTACTGCTCCTAGTTTCATTGTAAATAAATGGTTTAAGTCAATTTTCTAATTGAAACTAATGAAAAAAAAGTTTCACGAAACCTAAAAAGAAAACTTGCCATGCGATATCAATCCCCCAATTTCTGTGACGACACCAGAGAGCAATGGGAAATAAGGGCTCCAAGCAATGTCAGTGCAGTAGGTAACCAAAATATCGCCAGACTGTGTGTTAAAACAAGAAAAGTTCATTAAAAGCTGTCAATAAGTTTAGACTAAGTAGGATTTTGTGTAGCATGTGAGGATTGCGTACAAAGTAATACTTTGTAATTCGTAATGTGATACTAACTTGGAGTTGGTCAATATCGTCAATATGTCGAATCACCCTAGCCGGACCTTTCGCAATACCTTGACAGACAGGATACCCTGAAAATTTAATGCAATTAACGCATTTAATTTTTTGTGTAACAAGCACATCTTGTGCCCTACATGGCATTGAATTAAAGTATTTTCCGAACCTGTAATTTTTGTCCCGGTTTCGTACTCGTGAAGATCAGCTTGTTCTTCTTCAATCTGTGTTGAGGAAGAAATGGATGAAATAATTCAATGAAAGCCCGTGTTTTAACAAATGGAACGTTTGGCTTAAGTTGACATTCGAGAAATGTTCCTTACTGCTTTTGGGACTCCGTTAATAAACTCGCGGAAATGTAGCGAATCCATGCTAGCGAAAAGGCGCTGACGCTGAGCAGCCCTGTAAATAAAACGGTGGTCTTTACAGTTTTCGTTCTTTTGGTCTGGCTACTTACATTTTTTGATTTTACAAAATTAACGCCCCAAATACTCGCCTGTTTATTATGCTTGCCGATCTGTGCGTTATAATTCTTCCAATTTCATCGTGCGTAAGGAAAAATATAAACCTGGGATCGGGGATTTTTCCTTCTTTCATCAGCATTTCACCCAGTTTTAGGTATGCAAATCGAATGCAGTAGCCTACTTTTATCAGCATTGTCTGCAATATGCAATTAACCAGGTTTTAAATGAAATTTGAATAGATGAATTCTTTGATCCGTTCAAACAAATATTGTGTTTGAATCAAATATAAACAATCAAGATGAGGCTTTTCTTAAAGCTCACCTTGGTCTGTTCCCTGGCTGGTATTGCTTGTCGGCACCTTGATAGAATAAATGAGAGGAGTTTCCTAAAGAGTAAATGAAAAACAAACATTATAGCATTTTAAGCTTGAAGCCAATATTCCCATACAATTTCAAATTCTTACTTTTTTATGGGAGTCAATGGAGTCTTGAGTTTACTTATAAATTCCTGAACAGTTAAGTTTGCTTCATCCGAATCAACTTTGTCAGGTGCAGCTACCATCGTCTAAACCAACATTTCTTTTAATAAATTCATGAGGAATACTTTAAAATATTGCTATAATTGTTTCTAGTTGTACCTGTAGCACTTTCATAAGCTTCAACGGTTCCATGTCAAAAGAAATTGCACTCAGCTCGTACTGCACCAAAAACCAGATTTTTCTCCATTAATTATATTTAACGGGTTAAAAATTGCCCATCGTAATAATGATGTTACCTCCTTGTGCCCACGATGGCCGTGCCGTTTAAGGAAACTTTGGAATTTAAGGCAAGCGTCTGTGGATCCGGTTCGTAACCAATTCAGTGCCACCTGTTTTGTTGATTATACACGTAAACGTGATGATTGAGGTAACAGGTTTCCAGAGTTTTGTTTGTCTAAAAATATACTTTCGTGCAACTAACTGATCTTAAGTCTAATGCGGACTTGCCTCGGGAGTCATAGATGAAAATTCTTTTTGGCTTTTCTCTTTTTTGATAGCAGCAGCTAGCTCCTGCAAATAATTGCATGCATGAACACGAGTTTCAAACGAGTACAAAACATCAATAGGCTACCAATTACGTACGTTTATGCCGAATGGAACATCTCCGCTAATTGCACCGTTGCTTTGACCAATTGCCATAGCGAAATCGTTGTAATTTTCAGTTGTATAATCTGTAAATTACACAGTTAGCGTTACATGATGCCATGTCATAGCAAGGTATTAAAACGAGCATAAAAGATTGAAAATTACCGCTGGAACCCTCCGATAAAGCGTTTATCGTGAATAAATTCCATATCATGGATGCCGTGCTCACCCTTATGTGGGCAAAAAATATCTGCCATACATTGCAATTGTTAATTGTGCCAATTTTGATTTAAGACTATCAATGCTTATAAATAAGATAATACCTCGTTAGAATCAAAAAGGCAGTCTTCGATTTTGTGATAAAGTTGTTTTGGATTCTGAAACCCTTCCAATGGTATGTCATAATTTCGAAATCTCTTCACAGCATCTTCTAATACACCTTTCCCAAGCAGCACATCCTGTATAATCAGAAACCATATTATTACAAATCCTCCTTACACAAAATGAAAGGGAAATAAGAGGCTTTTTCCACATGAAATATTATTTAAGCTTAAGAAAACATTGAACTTTTGAATTTTTATTTTATGTGATAGAATGCATGGCTTGTTTTTATTTTGTGTTCTGGTATGATATCTAATATTATTTTTCTCAGTGCTAACACATTTTCTTTACCTTAACTAGAGATTGATAAGTTGCCCTAATTGTAGTCCAGGGTTTAGGCAATGGGAATCTTTTAAGAGCCATTGCATGCACATCTTCCTCTGCAATAATACGCCCATAAATTCCTAATTGAGATGCTCGAGAAAATCCACTGGGTTTTTCAGACAACCCAAACAGTTTTTGCTAAATGTTAAAAAAAAGTTTGTTTATTAATTTTATAAACAATATAGTTTTAGCCTGAATATACGAAATCTTCGCTTACATAGACACGGTCTGATAGAAATTGGTTGCAATATGTAAAATGTCCGAATGTATGGGTCGATAGCGGGTTATACCAATATCTATCAACTGAATACTTCACGACAAGCTAAAAACGGGAATGTACCATAAGATTTATAACAATATTATGTTAGCACTACTTCAAGGTAGATAGCTCGACAACTTTTTAATTAGATGGTCTAACCTGATTGCACAGAACCCAAGTCCTTTTCAAAGTCGTGATGGTGAGAGGTGACAGAGCTCCAGGCATTACTTCCCTATGTAGAAAGAATGTACTATGAAGATTTTTAAATAATTGTTTTTTGCTAGATCTAACTTTCTCCAATTAAATTCTCTTTGGAACATCCCAGCTTAACAACACTCGTATAGGCGCAGAATCCTTAAAATACTCAACGAGAACTATAGTTTACAGATTACAGATTCAGTGACTATGCCAACAAATGAAGTTATTAAATTTTCGATTTCCTAAGAATGTGGTCGTTTTAGTTAACTAATGTGGTGCACGACTTTCTTTAAGGATCCAATCCCGCATGTCCTAAGAGTTTACGTACCCTACATTTGCCCTCGTAAGCATCTCCTGGTCGGTGATTCTTGGCGTATCAAATTCGTGAAATATTTCATATTGAGTTGGCTGTAATGCTGTTGTTATGGGACGGCACTAGCATAAAAGGTTATTTCAAAATCTCAGTTAAACATGCCTAGGTCATCTAAAACTTCGTAAAAATGAAAATACTAGTATCATTATACCTGAAGCAAAAATATTCTTCCATTATAAATAGCCCATTCAATATCTCTCTGGCCGCCAAAGCTTTTTTCCAAAAATATGGCAATTCTACCCAATTTTAAGGTCATGTCATCCGACAGAGTGCATTTAGTGGCATCAGTTTCATCTATTTGTTGCTCTTCTGTTCCTGATCCATCATCTTCAAAATCATAATTTAAAAATAGTGACTTAATGTAAAGGAATTTTATCAAATGATGTTCTGGTAACTACTTACTTTTTAAGATAATTTTCAAAGTTTTCTTTCCAATTTGCGTTTCCAAAATTTCAATTTTGTCATCCCAACTTCTGCGAAGGGTTATTGTGTCTGGGTCAGAAATTGCCGACACCACAGTCTAGATTGTGTTTAGAGTAAAATTCTTTTAAACATCTGAGTTAAAGTTTTTGGGATTTACAAGCACATTCATACCTCTCCGAGTCCATAGTTGGAAGTTATGGTTACATATCCGTAAGCCCCAGTCACAGGGTCGCCGGTAAATATTACCCCAGAGGTTTCGCTTGGAACCATTTGTTGTATGACCACCCCCATTCCAGGGTTTAACAATTGACCATTTTGCCTGAAAAACACAAGGTTTTTATTTCAAAATTTCCTGGAGATATATTGATTGACACATTTTATCAATGAATAATTCTTTTGCAATCCAACAAAATTTGGAAAGGTTTTGGTGTTATTTTTACCTGGATTAAGATTTCAGAAATAGGATCCTTAATTTTTTATGCAAATCTGAAATTGGTTTAAATGTACCTTTTGTATTCAACAGCTCGGAATGCAAACTGTGAAGCCCAGCATTTCAAAATTGACTTGCACATCTGAAAATTATAGTAATTGTTAATCTGAGAATGTTTGTGAAATTTTTTTGAGCAAGTTCAACATTTTACATACTTGTTCATGTCCAATTGTTCCCAAAACAGTTTCATTTTGACCAGCAGCAGACATTTCTGAACCATCTTCTCCTATATTATCATGTTAGTGAGTTCAAATATTCCTATACAATCAATCGCACAGATGTTTGTTAGTTTTATTTAGTTATTAAAAATCGTTTCGCCTTACCCACTGCAGATGAGCGGACGGCAAATTTGATATTCTCATATTGATCATCAAACATCAAGCTTAATTGCTCCCGAATTGCATTTTGACTTATCAAAGGAAGTTTTGAGTTTTCAATATCGTTTACAACTCTGTAAGAAGTAAGATAATTAATGAAAAACATGTTTTGCCTTTAAATATTAATTGTTTAGTTCCTTACTTTTCACACTGAGATTTTATACAGCCGTCTTCTCTTTTCCTATGGGATAAACAGATCAAATTAAAGGCTATATTCAGGTATCTATTGTATGAATTACTCGGAGTTTTTTTGCAATGGTCCACGGCTTAAACCCAAAGCAAAATATGTACAAAATCCCTAAAATCCATAATGTTATATATAAGTACCATGCTATGTTTTCCAATTGAGTTATTGACTTCTGAATACTGGGATTCTCGCTTAGATAAGCGAAAAATGCGGTTTTTGTCAGACATAATCCAGATGGAATTTCAAACTACATTTTTGTGGGAATGAAAAAAGGTTTAAAACAATGAGAAGATAATGTTATGTTTATCGTAGAATTAGACAGAACCTCTGTCATCAATACTTCTTTCATTAATGTGCCTAATACAAGTTTAGAAGAAAACCAAAGACTGGATCTTCAAAACCTTGGAAGTTCCAGGAAACTGCTACAATTGTTTGACAGAAATTTAAAAAAAATTCTAGATAATTACTTTAAGGCAGGGTTTCAAACCCGGGCAACTTTTTGCCCTCGGAGTTTTTTTGCAATGGTCCACGGCTTAAACCCAAAGCAAAATATGTACAAAATCCCTAAAATCCATAATGTTATATTTATATTTGATCAAGACCAGGCATCAGCATATGTTGTAAATAATTTAGTAATTAAGAAAACTTTCTGCTTGGTTTTAAATGATTGGGATGGGAGACCACTGGTCAATTTTGTGATAACTTGTGATCCTGCATTACGGATTGGATGCACAACCGAACAACAATTTTTTAAATTAAAACGTTGCAGTGTACCTTCTCAGGAGAATTTTTGATAGACGTCATTAGAGCCAAAGAAGATCCCTTTCCTCCCACCAAATTGCTATTTCGGCATGCCAAATCTTCTAACTTAACAATAAGTCGATCACAGTTAACAACATCTGAAATATATTTGCATTAATTAGCAAACGGCAAAAGTAACTCCGATAAAGAATTCAGATTGCAAAAATGTACCCAGTTCTTTCAACAAAGGTAAAGACTTTTGTCTCGGTAGGCCTTCCGGACAATATCCCGAGTAAGGTCTAGAAAATTCGATGAATCCAACACATTTATCTCCGTTGAAACTTCCGCTGACCACTTTACTCATAATCTCGACATCCCATTTATCTCCACCAAACACTCGATATCCGTAGCGTTCCGGTGTAATCTCAAATGTGTTGGTTTCCTTCCCTGAAATGAAAATTCAAAGAGTTTATCGCAGTTCTCATTACAGGAGACAGACTTTCGACGAGGCCACTAAAATTATTTCTTGGAAAAACTACATGTATGTTGCAGTGAGATCATCGACTTATTATTACATAACTTGGTTTAGGTGTGAACTGTGGACTGTAAACTTGTTGGTATCATAATGTACATTTACTTTTGTCTAATCGATCTTGTTGACTTACTTGCCACAAAGGTGCACTTTATCTTTTTTTGATAATCATCTTTCGAGAATATTTCTCTCAAATTCAGGTTAATCTTTGTAATTGTGTTATTGCCGAAGTTGGAGGCCGGTCCGAAGTATCCTTGCGTTATACTAAGGGAACAATCAATTTTAATCAACGATTAGGTCCATTCAGGGCAGTTTTTTTTGCAATCGACATTGTACAAAAAAAATATGACAACTTACTCTTTGAGTCCCATGTGGTCGTCGTCTGTTTGTAACGAAAGAACCGATCCATTCTGTGTCATTTTTGAAAACAAAGAATATTATGCATTTTGCGAATTGAAAAACGAAATCATGTATTTCTCAGTATTTCTAAAAAGTTTTTAACAGGTACCTCAACGTGTAAATGTAGCCGAACTCTTTTGGGCGTGTTTTTCCAGTTCAAGATGCCTAAGCGAAGAAGAATCATTAAAAAGTTCTTACTCGTACACCTTTTTTAGAAATTGTTAGAAGGAATTTTACCATGGGATCTTATCTTAGGACCCCACAGGTTTAATTGCGTTTCATCGTTGCGATCAATTTGCAATGTTCCCGTCATTTGTCCCCACTGTTCGTATCGGTCATCAGGTGACCTAAAAATATACATAGTAAGGCAATTCCATTATAACCAGTGCCGCCCATCCAGTCTAGAATAAAATACAGATGGTACTTACATTTTAAAATTCTTTAGAAATGATAGACTAAGTTTCATTTTCGAAATTGACTCTGCTACCATACCAATGGAGAAATTCTGATTCGGGACAAAGTGATGATATGCGGGATGCCAGCTAGAAAATACCAAGTTATTAAACGATAAAGTTTAGTTGTCCGGTTTCAACATTTGAAATTTCACTTTTAACAGACATTGCTTCAGATTTGATGAATATGTTTAGAAAATATTTTTCATCACGCTTAATTTTATTAATTTTTTAAAAATTAACTACTTTCACGTGTTCCGTTTAATTTTTGCATTTGTTTTTCTGAAACGTGACCAATTTGAACTTTGATAGACGTCTCAGTAATTTATATACGCGAAATACTTACATGAAAGTAAAGCAGACTTTGACGAGTTCGTCATTTCCTTGAATCCAGTCATCATGAATCCCTTTTCTTATGTGAAAAAAAAAGGGAAAATGTTCGATTGTAAATACCATTTCGCAGTATAGAGTATGTGTGAGTGTGTACAATATATACATTGTCACTGAATGCCCTCATATTCTCTTTGCAGGTCCTACCCACCGCAGTAGTCCTCGAAATAGAATTCTCCATGTCCTCATAGGATCCAAAACTTCCAGTACAAGACCTCCGGCTGAAAATATCGTCCCTGTTGTACTGGTGTCGCTTACTCTCATGTCCGGATGAATTATTGACTGGTATTCTTCCCCAGATTCCAGTTTTAGGAAAATTCGCGTCTCTGCAACTCTGTCATGGCGCAGAATGCAGCAGACGTTCAAGGCATTACCGTTGTTGTCCACGCCCCAAAATTCTATGGCATCGCTTACCTAAACAAATGTTAACGATGGATATTACGGTGATTGTGAAATGAAGATCAGGACACTGGTTTTCCTCCCTTCATTTTAATCGAATAAAATTTATTCAACGCCATTTGTGTTTGGCTTAATTCTGAAAAACACGACCGAGCAGCTTTCGACCGTCTTTAGCGGATGCAAACAGTTTTCTATACGTTACACATATGATGGTATATTTTATTTACTTACATAAGGTTTATTGTATAATGGTCGAGGCTTTTCATAAAACCATTCTTCAGTGGTGGCTAAAAGTCCAGTTTTCCGAATGTCTCTTACATCTGGTTCGTAATGAAATAGGCGTTTTTGCCTTTTTTTTAAGCGCCATAAGTAAAACCAAATGAAGGCTTTTTTTACAGCTCGAAATAATTCTGAAAAATATGAAAAACCTGAGTTCATTTCACAGATTCTGATACCACTGCAAGTAAGCCACACCCTCTGCTACTAACCCCTATTCCCCAGCTGCTCAAATCGCATGAGCTTCAGACCGAGCTGCATCTCAAGTCCAAGATGCATACCACAGTTGCCCTGAAAAATTTTCAAGACGAGCTCAAGACAGCCAAATGTGAGGCTCAGCAACGGTGGAAGGGTGTCAAGCATAAGATGCAGCTCAGAAGAGAAAACTTGAGGTGCAGTTTGGTGAGCAACTGTGGAACGGGCCTCAGATTTGGCAGTCTTGTCACAGACTTGAGCTCGTTTTGGCAATTTTTCTGTGCAGATGTAATATGCATCTGGGACTTGAGACGCAGCTCGGTATAAAGTTTTTTTTCAATTTGAGCAACTGTGGTATGGGGCAGTGGCAGCTCGTGTATAGGCACTGTGGAACTGCAGCACCTCCAATCACTGGATATCATCGATAACATCTAATATAATGTCTTTCTTTTCTTTAATTCTTTCTAATTTAATTTATTCTTAATCTCTTCTTTAATTTATTCGTTCATTTATTTAATTAACTCTAGCCATCCCCCAGTTAATGGAAAAGATAAAAAAAAAATTGTATGGAACTGTGCGTTTCACAGCTCCAGCGAAGCGGGTTTTTGACTGTTGTGCGCATGCGCAAATAGGAAGCTGCACGCCATGCTGCGAGAGAGAGAGAGAGCACTGTCGCTCCCTCAATGACACTGGCTTGCTTCGCAGCATAACTCCGAAGCAACCCCCACTTATTTTTTCTACGAGCTGCCACAGGTACAGGGGTAAGTCTCAAGCTCTTGCTCTGGAAGCTCATTATTCTTACTACATATTTTTAATGCATGCTTTTAAAATAACACGTTTTATATAGTATAAAAATATAATGTGTGTATATGTAAAATAGAATGCAAAATCATGTCATTTAAAGTCGAGGTGTTTCTAGTATACTAATTAACTAAATTGGGACTCTTTAAATGTACGTTGAACATTTGGATAAGTCGTACCTGAATCTTTACACCAATAAATGAAGCAAGTTAATCCTCCGAGGGCAATCAGCGAGATGAACATTGTGCGAATTTAGCAAATGTAATAAAACTGATCAAACTGAGTCCAAGAATACTGCTTTTTATAATTCCTTTTGCACTGAAGTGTTATTGCATACTCATGGTGCAATCCGAGTGAGGACAAGTACTCATTCATCCAATGCCTAATCTCTTCTCACGCTTAATATTGGCACAAATCCAAATAGATACCGGATCTCAAGGTTCAAAACGTATTTTAAATATGCCTTCAAATATCGACTTTTCTATAGGCCAACTTGAAGTATGGCAATCATCATTCAAATGTGTTAAACATTGAAAATAACCTTCTATTGTTCTATAGTAGGTACTGTACATACAACAAAATGCATTTCTATGTTAGTAGCAAGAGGTCAAAGTCACCTTTTAAAAGGCAATGATGTTTGGTACAGCTTTAAAAGGTATTTAAGGGGATTGCAAACCTATCCCTTTCGATGGGTAAATTTGAAAAGACACTCATAGTCAAACAAAAAAAGATTAAGTAAAAACAAAAATTATTTAAAATGACTTAATAAATAAGCAAGGGACTTCGCTTGTCATTTTTTATTATAAAATAGTATTTTTTTTAAAATTAAATTATTATTTGAATTTTTGCACTCACAACTTGCCTATCTCAAGCTGCCACCTGCTGGCAGCGTGTGCAAAATAACGGACATTTTTCAAATTTGTACATTAATTATAAAAAATCTAACATTTCAAAGTAAAAAACGACAAGCGGAGCACCTTGCTGATCCATCAAGCCAACCCGAAAAATTCTCAACCCACCCAAACCTCCCTTATTAAACTGTGAGTATCTTTGCCTACCCGTCCCATTGAAAAGGCTATAGGGTTGTGATCCCTCTTAATGTAGTGGCGTAGCAATGGGAGGTAAATAAGGAATCCGCCCCAAATTTGTATTTTACATGTCAATACCGTTATAACCTGTACTAGCCAAATCTGCAATAATAACCCGCAATTTCAAAAGTCGAATTTTCGCCCGTTTTTTTTTAAAAAAAACCAAATCTGTCGAATTTTCACCCGTTTTTGAAAAAATGCAAAGAGTATACCCTTACCGTTTTTTCAAAAATGAGTGACCCGTTTTTAAAAAACGGGTTAAAATTCGACTTTTGAAATTGAGGGTTATTATTACAGATATGGATAGTACAGGTTATTACGAGACGGATTCTGCAAAAAAAACCCTCGAAAAACGGCTCCTAAGGGTCTTAAAAAAAAGAATTTTTTTTTTTCGTGCTCATTTTCAAATGCATTTTTGGGACCATTTGCAGTCGTTTTTAGGGGTTTTTATTGCATAATCCAA
>JAQGBW010001399.1:0-26476 GCA_034698625.1 Julus scanicus
AGATATATATATAGCCTTATAATCACGCCTATGCAACAAGAATCCAAGTGCCATGAACTACCTGCAGCCAATTTCTCTTGCCAGTGTCACCGCCTTCGATATCCAGGAATTCATCCAAGTCCAGCTCCACTTCACAATCGTCCTTCAATATAAAACAAAAAAACATCATTAGAACAGACTCTACATTAAATAGTTTAAATTCCTCTGGCATTGACAACATGTCACAGACTGACACTATTGGTCTCTGGCACGTTTTATGACCACAAGTCCTAACTTGTCATGATGTGTGTCATTTTACGACATACAATCTTGGTTCAATAGCTGGGAAAAGGCACATCCAGGGAGCATGATGTAGCACCAGTTCCGGAGTGATCACGTACAGGATGCGGTTTGCATTTTTGCGACATTGGTGAACATTAAGTAACCTGAGTTCAAGGAAAAAAAAAAACAATGACTAACTAGGGAAATTGTGCAAAACTCCACAACATAAGAGTTGTCAAAAAATCCTTAGTCATGTTTCGGATGATCTGGCAAACGTTTTAGTGCACAGTTATTTCTAAAGCTCCTATAGAGTGCTTTTACAGACTGAAAACAGTCGAATTATATACTGTATATTATTAGTTCGCGATACCGTTACAAAAAACTGCAACATTGCAATTTAAAGTAACCGTAGTCTTGCTGACTAATTGGTCTTGGTCATGCATGATCACAACGATAATCTTATTTACAAAACCAAAACAAAATGGTATTTCAGCACGAATCCCATCCCCCGAATGAAATCAAGAAAGCTTCGTCATGCAACAACAAACTGCATGGTGTAACAGTTCCGTTACAACCACCGATTAGCCCAAAGAATTCCAAGATGGCGGCCTCCACGATTACGACAAAGCATATCATCACGATGGCATTTTTATATGAAAACGAAAAACAAGAAATACCATATATAGATAACTAAGTTGAAAAACTAGTTAGCGATAATCCGAAACGTGTCGTAACACGTTGTGATTATCGTTACAGATAAAGGGAATATCTGTTTTTTGAATTATTAGCAGTTACCCCGCCGCGTAAGCCGATTCCCAGCCGTTCGCCGTTACATCGCCGCTGCTACACTTAATCCCAATAGTGAAAACAAAATCTTATTTTTGCATGAAGGTAACACCAATTCTGACTATTTTTCCATATATGGAGGTCTCCCTCTTCCGTCTCAAAATTAGAAGCTTCAAGATGGCGGCTGGAAGGCACCCCAATTTGTAGTACGTTTTTCAAGCCAGTTCCTTGGGCTATAGATGCTCGATTTTAAAGACCATTAGAAATTAGCGAAAAACAAGGGGTTCTCAGAAGAGTTATTTAAAAGTTTTTTTTAAAAAAAAATCATCAATAGCCGCCCAGAGCCAATTGGCACCCCTCGCAACACAGCCTAAAGTGCATTTCAAGCAATCTGACCCAAACGGGGTCCACTTGTAAGGTTTTCCCCTTACCCCTACCAAAAATGCCAGACTTGAAATTTTTAGATGAGACCCTCAAGGGTATGTGGGATGGGCGCTCCTAATTTCCACAATCACCAGATGGCGTTGGATTCCCCATCCATCCAGGCTTTTCAAACATCACCAGCTCTGGTGATAACGTCAGCGTTTTCTACTGTCCTGGTCAAATTGCATATTCAGAGAAAATGAAAATAAAAAAACGTTTGGCCATGAGTCACCAGCTGACACACACATGCTAGGGTGAGAAAATGGCAGCCGTTGGATGGCGCCACTTCAACCTTAGTGAAGAAGTCTTTGCCGGGCCTTCAGGTGTTAAGTCTAGACACTCGTCACTCGTGTTTTGGCCCCACTTTAGTATCTGTGGTTCATACACCTGCACTGACCCACTACAGTTCAGCATTTGGGAGATGAGGCATTGGACACACCCTGAGGACTGCAAGGTCCTTGAAAAAGTTTGTGGTCGCTGATTGGAGTCAATACTATACACTACTATCAGCACTACACTGCCCTACACTCTGCCACACTACACCTTCTCTGAAAAACATTTGGAGTGGCCCACACTACATCTGCACTGAAAACATGTGGAGTAAGCCACACTACACCTGCACAGGAAACATTTGGAGTGGGCCACACTACATCTGCACTGAAAACATGTGGAGTAAGCCACACTACACCTGCACAGGAAACATTTTGAGTGGACCACACTATACCTGCACTGAAAAACATGTGAAGTGGTGTCACATTACACCTGCACTGAAAACATTTTGAGTGTGGCACACTACACCTGCATAGGAAAACATTTGGAGTGGGCCACACTTCACCTGCACTGAAAACATTTTGAAACGTCCCGCACTACACCTGCACAGGAAAACATTTGGAGTGAGCCACACTACAGTCTACACCTGCACAGGAAAACATTTGAAGTGTGCCACACTACACCTGCATAGGAAAATATTTGGAGTGGACCATACTACACCTGCCCAGGAAAACATTTGAAATGTGCCGCACTACACCGGCAAGAATTTGGAGTGGGCCACACTATGATATATGCCTCACTTAACAGGATGTCCAGTAAATTTGATAGAAAAAAAAATTCAAAGATTTCAAGTCTCATTCCTTACACTTTCAAGGAGTTAAGGACCCCTCGCACGACTAATTACCACCATATTTGTTAAATAAGTCAGCAATTTCTTTCTAGAGAATTCCAAGTTTGGATTTTCATGAGCATAATTCCAGAGTTTTTCAGAAACTTTCAATGAATACCACATGCCCAAACGCCAGGAGCAAAATGGCGGGGGTGTGCCCCTGCCACGATGATTAACCCCTGCCATCATCAACGATGGAGAAGTCATAGTTAGATTGCCCATCATAAACCCTGATGGTAACCAGGGATCAAACATAAGCCATCACCAATCCCGGCAGCCGACCAGCCGCCGATTAGACCCTAAACATGTTTTATTCATACACGAGTGGCACAACACTTCCATTAGATAAATACATTTCCCCATCCCGAGCTGTTGCAAATAATGGCGGTATATATACAGAGGTCGAATCCGCCGTGTTCCAATTCTTTTTATTATTAAACACCAGACGTTATCTGCACCATATGGCGATGGCATATTTGGCAATTTTATAGCACCAGGAGTTATAGGATTCATATGGGAAAAAAAAATAAGCCTAAACAGCTGTGCTGTCACAGTTCTCGTAAACTTACCACATTCGTTATTTTCACAAACAAACGCCTGACTTAGCGCAATTCAGTGGAAGCCAGGAGCTTAACATTTCCAATATGGCTGCGCCCTTCCATTTCGATTATTTTTTAACTCGAAAATCCTGTTTACCAAGATGACAAGTAACATGTGGAGTAAAACAGCGCGGCCATGTTGGAAATCACATGCTAAAGACATACGCCACTAGGGGGATTTTTGCCGCAATATAGTACAAATAATGTTATAAATATCTCAATTTTTGTTAACAAATCAGCACATTTCTAAATCGCACCTGTGATAGCAAGATCTCAATAGAGTTCCATTAAATTAAGATTGTATATTTTATAAATATACGATTTATCAACAAATTGCACTTATGCTCCAATGTTCAACAACCCGGTACGTGTATTTGTTGAAATATTCCGTTTAAGGACATTATCATACAAGTATATTCCCACAGATGGTCCTGTGTATTTTTAATGTATTTATAATTTAAATGCTTAACCTCGTATATTTTACGTAAATGTATTTCCTTAACGTTCGATAACTTCATGAACACCGGTGGCGTGTTGACTAATTTGTCAATAAAAATCAATACTTTGGGGGAAAATAAATGTAGCAGTGCAGGTAAATTCATCCGTTAAAAGATAATGTTAACACCGCGGGTATCGCATAACAACCCTTGTAGGAATATAGATTTTTAGACACCATTTTGAATAAAGCATAGGTATGGTGTCATACCCCTGACTGCGACAGGCAATGAACTCTGGTGGTTTTCAGACATTTTGGTTAAGAATTCTTCCACGCTATTTGACTCATGGGGAGTCGTAATGATTCACCCAAAAACCTCTGCACCGACCCGGGAGACCTAAAATCGTCCAGAAAATCTCAGTATTGGACAATAACCTCCATTTGTGAATCACCCTTTCGGTTTCCTGCAGGAATTCCTAGAATGACCGCAGTTTCACGTCAGGTGTGTCCATGCTTGAAAAACCTTGCAGTTTCTTGGACAATTTACCGAATGAATATTTCACTTTATGATGTGAACGATGGACGATGAAACAATTACAGTGGCACCAGAAATAACACTTTTAACTTCCCTGGCTTATCCAGATTGTAAAACCATATTCCCTGAACATATGATTCTAACAACTGAAAAATCAAAAATATGACCACATGCCTAACAATTTCTTGACTTTCCATGTTGCTCAAAGAAAATGCTTTAGAACACAATTTACAATGTTTTGCAAATTGGGCAAAAGTTTCGATTTTGGTATAAAAAAAAACATAGAAAAAAATGTCAAATCTTTATTTATGTAAAAAAAACATGTTAAAATTATATACAAGGGAATTTTTCCATTTTTAGAGATGCAAGTCTGGCTGGTAGACTTTTGTGATAACATTGTGTCCAGTAAATTTACTGTCCGCTGCAATATTGCCTATAAATTTACCTGACAAAATGCAAGCATTTTTCAAGGATTTCATCGTTTATTCCTTCTATTTTAAGGATCCTCACACGACCAACTACCATAATGTTTTCAAAGAAACTTTACATATTTCTGATAACAATGACAATCAACTGATAACAATCGGATTTTTCCGATTTATTTATATTTCCCAAAGCGGATTGAAAATTCCAGCATAATTCCAAACCAGTCCATTTTCCGAATTTTCAAGGCTACTGGAGTAACCGGACACACTGAAAAGTTTAACTGGGCATGTGAAAGCAAATGTAGAGTTTATATGTTTTAAAGTCCCTGTTGACAAATTCACGCATTGCAGATCTGGGGGAATTTGTCATTATTAGATTAAGCAGGTCTAGTTGACAGACTCCAAGAACCGCTATCGAGTCATTCGAATAATGTTAAAAAACTAACATCACTAAATGTCAGCAAGAAATGGGCCAATGCAGACATCACAAAGTCACATTCTGACATTTAAGACAATGAAAAAAGACAGCTAGCTAGTAATGCTGATTCATTCAGTATAGAATTATGTTGAAAACACAATGTTAAAAGTGCAGCTTGCCAGTGGGAAAATTTAAGATTTTGGACAACAAAAAAAGCAGCGAAGACCAGATTAAACAAGCTTCTGAACAACACGAAACACGAACAAAAATATTGACACTAGTCGATCTAACCAGATAAGATTAAACGGGGCAATGACGATGCACATTAAAGTAATCACGGCTATAAAAGGGATTCTCTAGTTGCTTAGGAAAAGAATATCAACTCGGGTTGTTGACACCTAAACTCATGCTGGGACACTGGACGCGTCAAACATCAGCTTAATTAGCTAAAATCGGACCTTGATGGCAGGACAAAGCAAACTAATTACTCTTATGAAAATCTGACAACACGCAAGATGTTTCGATAACGTAAGGATCTTGACAACCATGGACAATAACAGAAGATTAGCAAACTCCAGATCTTGATAATACAGAATCACTCTGGGCGCGTGCATTCTAAAACTAATCTCAGCATCCAACATCATGCATGGTTAGGATGCCTTATCTTTTTGGGATTCGACGAACACGACCTTCACATCGATCATACATGTTTGTCTTATCACAACAAGAATTGCGAAAAATTAAATAAATGTTCATTGTATGTTTATAATCAACATTAATTGAACTTGCGAGATACGCAATATTTACACATGGGATAAACACGCACTTGCTGCAATAAAATACAATATCAGCAACTTCATTTATTTAAACACTTGCTCGAACTAAACAGCCTAAACTGTAAACAAATACTTAAAAGAAGAATTTAACACTAAAGTTAAGTTGCCAAATGGTTGGAAATTATACATTTTGTGACGATTCACGCACTTTGTTTTTAAGTGTTCGAAATTTTAGTAGTTTGAACAGTTAGTTTAGACGACTTTAAAGTTTTAAACAGTCTGTGATCAAAAACGTTTTTATGATGGTTGGGATTCACGCCATTTTTATGATGGTTGGGATACACGCCATTTTTATGACAGTTGGGATTCACGCCATTTTATGATGGTTGGGATTCACGCCATTTTTATGATGGTTGGGATTCACGCCATTTTTATGATGGTTGGGATTCGCGCCATTTTTGTGATGGTTGGGATACACGCCATTTTTGTGACGGTTAGGATTCACGCCATTTTTATGACAGTTGGGATTCACGCCATTTTATGATGGTTGGGATTCACGCCATTTTTGTGACGGTTGGGATTCGTGTTATTTTTGAGAAGGTTAGGATTCGTGCCATTTTTATGATAGTTGGGATTCACGCCATTTTTATGATTGTTGGGATTTTTTCCATTTGTATGATGGTTAGAAGGATTTTTGGATACGGTTGAGGTGCTTAACCGGTTTGGACAGTGTTTAGTCCCAAAACATGCAGATGTGATGGACAAGTCAAGACATGACGTTTGGGGCATCATTTCCGAAAACTCGGGTTGACAAGTGTTGAAAAATCTGCCACCATGCACTTAGTCCCCAAATAGCTATTTTATTCCATCACTTTCCCTTTCACATTCAAGACTAGTTTGTCATCCAATCTTTTTTTGCTCGCCTTGTTGAACAACATCTGGTAATAAATGGTCACAAACAAGGTGCCATTAATAAGCTAGACACGAACCGACGGTGGCGCCCCCACCCCCCATTTTCGTGACAATTTTTTGTTGCGTCGTACCATATGCCCACACGACATTTCCAGCCTGACCAACAACCCAATTTGGGTGACAAACAAGAATGTCGTAAACCCCTTTGTCGCCGACTAAGTCTGAAAATTGGTAAATCTCCAGAGGTCGCCGCTCTTTAAGAAGTTAGACGTGTTTGGAGGTAAAAAAAAAACCACTTCACCGACCTCTGATAATATCGAAAACAGCTGACAATCCCAGTCTCCAAAAATCTCCAACACGCCCATATAACAGATAGTTCCAAATTCCAACACCAGCTGGGTTTACCACACAAAGAATGTTTATGATGATAAATTTTTTTGGTTTATTTTATGGAGATATTTGTGAAACATAGTCCGAAATATTTTGAAAAACGATAGCCCCAGTAAGGTCAACAGATGCATCTTAAGTTACCACAATCAGCACTTGAAACATGAGTGTTTAAACATGCTAGGTTTAAGTATACTTAAATCTAAATGGACCCTTTTGAGAAAATTTAAACATTCAGTTTTACTTATAAAAACAAAATAAGTAAAGGCCGAGAATTTAGAGTGCCAATTTTCAATTTAGGGTACATGTCCAGCAGCGGCGGCGGTGAAACGGAAGTCGAACGGCTAACGCCTGTGAATCGGCTTACGTGGCGGGAGAACTTTTCATAAATTCGTGATATGACAGAAAATGGGATTTAAATTATAGTTGTAATTATTCTATTATATGTATAATACTAATATAAATGCTACTAAAATCATAATATTGCATACATTTGCTTTATTTTGAGAAATCAATCTGGTTCAGCACCCCCTAGCGGCGTATGAGCCTTCATCGCAATTTTCTGGAAAAAGACAAGCATAACATTGCTCTGCTATTTGGAACCCTGACAGGATGGTTCAAATTCAGTATATAGAGATGGTCAAGCGTAGGGTTAGCCAGATTTTTTAAGGGCGATTACTAACATTCCGCGAATGTGACAGAAATGCGCCACTCTCTAAATTGGAACACGTTGAGATCCAGACGTATAATAAAAGGTACTTAGTTGAATTAAATTGAAAATGTTCTGAACAAACATCTTGATGTCGTCCCACCTGTGCTCGGGATGACCTTTCACGCCTCCTTGCCCCCGTCTAATTAAGTCATCGGAGCACCTAATTTCTCACCCCCACGGTTATAACCCCGCCCCCTTCCGGATCCCAAGAGCAAGCAAGAGTGATCACAGGATGGCCACCCCATTAAAACCCGCAGAAACAACGGCGATAATGAGCAGAAAATATGCTAACGACTCTCTTAAAGTGCAATGTCAACTGGATGCGGTTGTGGCGCCTAATTGCACCCCTTCCCAGGGGTGAACACACGGCGCGAGAATCGGACAGCATTGCCGAACGCAACTCCTTCATTGTTCTCACGCTTCAACAATGCAAAGCAGCCGGTGATTAGACTTTCCAAGATGGTAGCCTCGCCCCCCCAGGCGGGTCAAAGGGCAGGCTCAGCGCTCACGGAATCGTCGTTCAACGACCTCCCAATCAGCTGGGGAGATCTCACCGTCAATTCTTTACGGCAGTAACCTGCCATGATAAATCAAACCTTTCCACAGTTTATTATTCCTGCGAGAAGCATACTCTTCACAAGCTATTAATTTTGATTAATCCTAGCATAACTGTGCTCAAGAAATGGATTTCATCCCATAGTTGAAAACCGGATGAAATCCATTCCGTAATTATTCTAAATAAGAGTTGGAAAAAGAATAGGAGGGACCACAAATCTTCAAAAATAAATTGCATCCTAGTTGAAAATACTTCACAGACGTCGTTTTGGCTAATTTTAGCATTACAAGAAATTGATTTCATCCTAGTTGAAAACCGGATGAAATCCACTCCGTAACTACATATAATTATATTAAATAAAGTTGGGGAAAAAAATAGGAGGGACCACAAATCTTCAAAAATAAATGGCATCCTAGTTAAAAATACTTAACAGACGTCGTTTTGGCTAATTTTAGCATTAGACTAACTGTGGTCAAGAAATGGATTTAATCCTAGTTGAAAACCGGATGAAATCCACTCCGTAACTACATATATAATTACTAAAAAGATACTAAAAAGAGTTGGAAAAAAATAGAAGAGACCACAAATCTTCAAAAATAAATTGCATCCTAGTTGAAAATACTTCACAGACGTCGTTTTGGCTAATTTTAGCATTAGACTAACTGTGGTCAAGAAATGGATTTAATCCTCGTTGAAGATCGGATGTAATCCATTCCGTGACCACGTCTAATATACACATCACATATAGTTGAATAAAAATGCGAAGGACTTCAAATTTTCAAAAAATGGACTTCATCCAAGTTGAAACCGGATGAAATCCATTTCGTGACAACGCCTCATATACTACCTGTAGCAGGAATTGCAGGAGGGGATGAAATGGTTGAGGTTTACGGATTATGTACCTATAGGATACTTCACAAACACCGTTTTGGTTAATCGTAGCATTAGACTAACTATGGTCAAGAAATGGAGTTCATCCTAGCTGAAAATTCGGACGAAATCCATTCTGTGACAACATCTAATGCACATGTTTGTAAGAAGAATTCGTTCTGGCATAGCTGGCCAAGTGAAGCAAATACTGTAATGTTTATTTGTTGAATTTCCATGCGCTTTTCCAAATAAATAACTTTCCAGAGTGTTTCAATTGCATCTTTAACGAACTCCTGGTTCTGCGTGACTGGAATAAACGTATGTATATTCAAAAACATTTCAATTTTCATCGGATTTAGGAAAAAGCGTTCTAAAAAACGTGCTAATCTGTACCGTTGTCAACTGTTATATCACGTTTCTGAAAGAGTTTATGGGCTTTTCAAAACTGCCATGTTGCAAAAAAACCAGAAAAAAAGCCATTGCTGCGGCAATGCAATGGTCTTGAAACATTGTTCGTTCCGTGACTGCCACTCATCATCCAATCACTGCAATGCGAAAAACTGAAAACGCACGTTGAAAATAAGTGTCCCAAATGTATTTGCATTTTGAAAACCTAATTTAGTGACCTCTATAAAGGAATAACCGAGACATTTCTAAGTCCCTAGTTTTCTAAAAAATTACAGAGATAACTTCAGCACACCTTTTTATCAATAATATCTTACGACAAATTAAGACTAACAAACATTAATAAGAGTCCACATAATGGCTTTCACGAAACCCATGAAACAGCTGGACACTGACCGGTAACTAGGGGTCAAAGCCAAGAAACGCGTAGGTAGTATCGCCCTACCCCTTTTTTGCACGTGACGTCACGATGACGTCAACCTACATCCAATTTGGGAACTCAAGTCATAAAACGCAAGTTTTTTATAGTACATATAAAAGTCCTTTGACCTCTGACCCCAGCTGCGATGACCGTTCGAGGCTAACATAAAGAGGATAGATCATTTGAACCCGTGAAAATCTTCATATAGAAAGTCACGTATGGATTTCTTCTGATTGGAAATTACAATATTGACTAATTTGGCAGCCATATTGGGGCACAAATGATACAAGTCAACATTCGAGCAATCCGCCATACTCGTAATCAGCACTCATATCAATGAGTACAATTTACCAAAATTTGATTACCATGCTACTCATACTATGGAGTATGATTCCACAGGTACTCGCAATCAGTACTCCTGCTCATGAGTACAATTTTTGTTTCGATTTGGAGGGTGCCATCGTTGACCCTTGGCAACGAGCCAGTAGGTCCTACTCGATATAACGCGAGTGCGTCACTGTGCGTCCAAGCGTGTGCTGCGGATGCATGGATTGGTTGCACCAAACATCCCGATTGAAAACCCGATAAATATTTATGTTTAGGAGTGGGGGACGCAACGAATCGACGCGAATCCGAACGCGACCATCGCTTCTTATGGTAATTAGGCGTGACCCTGCCTCCGCCATATTGGAATTCGCTTCGACGAAGGGAAACGCTCTTTACTGCTGTTCACAGATGGCTGAATTTGCACAAATTCGCGCTTTTTTCCTCATTTCCCTCCCCAACCCAAATGGTCCGTTACGTTAGTGAAACTGGGCACAGTTTTACCTTGATTTTACTTTAATCGCATAATTTTTTTGTATTTTTTTCACCCTTGACAACCGAGGGTGTGGGTCAATTGGACTCGTGCCAGAAATAACATGATACGTTCCGTGGAACGCGATAAACGCAAACAAAATGGCGCTCTGATATCTGTTCTTCCGCCTGATGCATTTGACACCAGACTGCAGATTTCAATCTTCCAGCGCATCTTATCATAGTTCTACGATGCATTTTTTGAATCAGACCGCCCATAACCTTACAGCGCCCCCTATGATGCATTTTGCACCATACTGCAAATTTCAATCTTCCAGCGCCCCTTATTATAGTCCTATGATGCATTTTTTGGCATAAGACAGCCCACTGCAACTTCCCAGCGCCCCCTATGATGCATTTTGCAGCATAGTGCTAATTTCAACTTTCCAGAGCCCTCTGTAATGTTTGGCACCACACCGCCCATTGCAACTTTCCAGCGCCCCCTATTATGCATTTTGCAACATACTGAAATTTCAACCTTCCAGCGCCCTCTATGATGCATTTGGCAGCATGTTGTAAATTCAAATCTTTCACCGCCCCTAACATAGTCCTATGATGCATTTTTGGCATAACACCAACCATCGCAACTTCCCAGCGCCCCCTATGATGCACTTTGCAACATACTGAAATTTCAACTTTTCAGCTCCCTCTATGATACATTTGGCATCATACTGCAGATTTCAATCTTCCAGCGCCCTCTATCAGTCTTAAGATGCATTTTTGTCATCAGACCGCCCATTGCCAGCTTCCAGCGGCACCTATGGTGCATTTTGCAACATACTACAAATTTCAACTTTCCAGCGCCCTCTATAATGCATTTGGCACCATATTGCAGATTTCAGTTTGCCAGCGCCCCCTATCATAGTCCTGTGATGCATTTTTGGCATCACAACGTCCATAGCAATTAAATTTTCCAACGGCACCTATGTTGCATTCTGTAAAGCAGCGTTAATACTAAAAAAAAATGCATTCCATTTCAGAAATTGTGCCAAACTTTGTCAGATGGTGGACAGATTTTTTCAGCATCCCTACTGGATGCGCACTTGGCATAGACAGTGAGTTCCCATCTACTGTTAGCCGCATAAACGCAGAGTGACACATTAGTGCCTATTGCTTTTATCGTATATTTGGAGCAATGTGGCAGTTACATTGCACATATGTAAAGACGTTTGAAGCAATTATGTAAGTCCACACTGCACCTCAGATGACCTCGCATTATCGCTCACTCCATCGAGAGCACTTAATTAACGACAGCTGGCATGCATAATTCCAAAATAATGAGATTTAACTGCTGAATAATGAATAACGAACGCCTGATTATGAACACATAATGAGGGATTACAAACCGAATTCGGAAAAATTCGCCAAAGGCAGACGAGCACATCGCGCAAAAACACGTTGAGCACGCTTCAAAAACCATTAACCCCTGTTAAGTGCCCCCTGGTGGCGTACGGGCCATTAGCATGGCATTTGCAAAATGGCCGTGCCCATGCACTCCAAAAGCGGCCATTATTAGCAACATAGGCTACCAGAGAGTGCTGAACACGGTCGCTTTTAGGACATAAAGGCATCTTGGTGCTGACTTGATGAGGGTACAGAATATAGAATGAATTGAAATTAGGGGAACAACCATGTTAAAGACCCATAGGCCACCAGAGGGTGCTGAACATATGACTAATTTTGTTGGAGCTTGATCCTGGAACTTGATCAAGACAAGTGTTTTCGAACAAACCCTAGAACCTAATCACACTTTCCAAGACCTCATTGCAAGACCTAAAACGTGCAAATCTGAAAAAAAATTACATTGTCATGGACGATGATACCTCGACGCTTATCGGTTACATTCGAGTGTGTTTCACTATCGCTATCCCTATCCTGATCTAGTCGAAAAATGCCTTTAGGACAAAGTGCGCATGCCAGGAAGTGATAAGGGCAGCCATTCCAATGACGAAGCAATGTTAATTCAATTCCCTCATGTCAGCCATTGGCAAATCGTAATTGGGCATGCAGCTCGTCAATAGAGAAACTTTGGCAACTAAACTGAAAATAAAGGCCCTGAGATTCCCTTATGTAGGGGCGCAAACCCTGTGTTAAATCAGTTTTTTGCCAGTGCACACCTTATGCATAAGCCACCCTGTGTTTTACCAGAACTTGTCATGACAATGAGGGGCCCTGTGATTTCCTTACGTATGGTGCTACCCCTGTGTTTTACCAGAGCAAGCCATGCCATTGAAGGGCCCTGTGATTTCCTTATGTAGGGGGTCCACACCTGTCTTTTACCAGACATGCCATGACACTTGAAGGGCCCTACAATTTTCTGATGTAGGGACTTTTTGATGAACTTTTTCCATTCTGTATCCGCCCTTTCAATGTTTCGAAATGACGAATTTGATTTTTCTATTCACGTTCAAGTCATTTATAAGCAGCAATATTTCATATTGTACAATATATATGGAATAAAAATGATTGATATCGAGATGGATTTCACCCCATTAGCATGAGAAAAGAAAAATCGATAGAACAATCTGAAAGACCATTAGATATCTTTTGGGGCCCAGGTTAAAGGGGGAGGGGGGTGCATAACATAAAAATGACAAAAAAATTGAGTTACTTACGTCACTGTCAGTATCGTACAAAAACTGGAGCTCGTCATACATCCACATCTCGACACTCAGTCGTTTCTTGATCAGGTTCATCTGATGAGTACCGTACTTAGCAGTAAGGAACTTGGTCTTCCGTTCCTGGACCTCCACCTTGCCAGGTTCGAACTCGACATGCCGTTCCTTGTGGCCCTTGGCCGGTGACCCCTGGCCGTTGGCACTGGCTCCGGCACCGGGGAAGGAAGCTAGGCCGCACTCCATCGGGTGTAACGAAGCCATGGGATGATCCTGTGTTGTCGTGGGGTTTTCGGTAGAAAAAAAAAAAACCAACGAGGGACACGGAGAGAAGAAAAAAAGCACGAAATTAGAATCGCGGTGGTGCTCAAATTTGATTTCTCAAGAGTCTACAATAATCCATGTGGCGGCGAAAATATCGAGCATGTTATTGTGGAAATAAAAAAGCGAACACGGTTCAAAGCAGAAGTGTCTGAGGGGAGGAAGATAAAACCGAATTCAACAAAAGAAAGAAAGACAATGGGGATAATGATGACGGTGCTTGGTGTGTTCCCGCACTCCTGACTTCCCACACACGGCACCTAGGCTAACAACGCGGGTCCCATATTGTCCAATAGGACGTGATAAGGCACGCCTGGGCGTTGAGGGTAGCGGGGAAATAGTATCAGGGACCCGTTGCGAGACTAGCCCGGCGGCCATGTTGGGACTCGCGTGAGGCGAGACGTTTGTGTAACTACGCCATCGATCGTTCGGTATTTTCGCCCTCTGAGTCTGGGATGGTGGGTTTGTTGGTTGAAGTTTAGAGACCCAAAGACTACTAAGTTCATGGAGGACCTAAACAATGTCCCATATCTAGTATACACACAAGTCACAGCAAAGAGGAAGTTTAAAAATTCGGAAAGGAACTAGGAACAAAAATTTTCGCAAAAAAGGACCTTTTTTCATAAAATGTTACCTTGTTTACACATTTAAAACTCATATATAACGTTATTATCACTCAAAATACAAACATTTTATGAATATTTTTTGTATGTTTTTAGAAACAACTATAAAATTTACAATAACTTAATTGGAATGAATCACCCTCTATTGAGCAAATATGTATTTCCGGATTTTTGTGCGTTATAAATAAATACCCATAAATTTGCAGGAAAAATGAAAGTAGTATATTTCAAAATCCCTTCAATTTTCAAGGATCGCTCCCATGGTCAATTACCACAATATTTTTCGAAACAGTCTGAACATTTTTCTAGAGTATTTGAATAAAAAACTACTTTCTTCAATTTTTTAAAAAGAATTTCTTAGATTAACGAAAATTTCCCGACCCTAGTAAGAAATTTAAGCATAAACTGGTGTTCAAAAACGATAACGAAAGCCGTTTGAATTGCAACACAAAATTCTAACATCATGACAAAAACTGAAACACACAAATGTAGTAACATCAGTACCTTCATAAATGGTTTTAGGCTGGTCACTGGTCTTTTGTAAAAGTACATTTTTTTAAATAAAACGAAGAAACGAAACTGTCAGAGCAATGTCGAGCACAGCCGAACTAAAAATGTTTACCATTGAGACTAATATCACGGTTAATTAGGACAACCATAATTGTAAACAAAAATATTTCTCATTCTACCCATCCTATCCTCCAGATTTCAACTGATAACTTATCTCAATTTCAATGAATGACGGACAGATTCTTGTAGTTTACTGTAGTTGTTTACAATTTATAAATTTCTGCTACTGTGTGGAATTAGGGTTTATTAACTTAAAACATGTAGTATAGGTTCGGGTTCAATTAGTCAATTTGATATCTGATTACGTCATTTATTCAGTTGACGCTAGTTTTTTTTTTGTTGTTGACGATTTCACTAACACTGATAATAAATCACAGGCAATTTAACCAACAAATGATAATTACTGAAATAATCATGCAGAAAATAGTAATCGATTTGAAATCTGTTATAAACATTTAATCAGAAATAATGTATATCTTGATAATGTATTTCAGTTGAAGGCTGGAAACAAAAAAAATGCAGCCTAATGGGACAACACAGACTAGTCCCAACGTGTTGTAATTAGCAAACCACCTTGCCATTATTAATTCTACTTTTCTCTATAAAAAAAGATAATTTCTATAAACAGCTGTGGCCACGGAATGGATTTCAACCTAGGTGAAAATCGATTTGTATAAGCTACAACTGGGTTAAA
Source organism: Julus scanicus (assembly GCA_034698625.1). NCBI lineage: Eukaryota > Metazoa > Arthropoda > Diplopoda > Julida > Julidae > Julus > Julus scanicus. The sequence continues at coordinate 15,760 of JAQGBW010001399.1, forward strand.
ATCCATTCAGTGACTACAGTAATTATTCAATTACTATCACCAATTTGGCACCAAAAAATAAATTGTATGGATTTAGCCCAATTTAATTTAATCGTATGGTATGAATACATGAATTATAATTTCAGCTTATTATGGCCATCTAAGATGCCATACAATTTTCTCCAAAAAGCGAACCGAATTTGAAAACATTTTATGAAAATTTCAACAATCTCTCTGCATAAAATGTGAGTACTCCAACCCAGTTTATTTATTTGTTTTTAAAAAGTGTGCAGCATTTTGAATAAAAATGTGATATGTAGCAGACAAATCATTCCCAGCTTAGTAGAACCCCTGGTGAAAAAAACAATAGAAATTTCTATTGGTTTCTATTGTTATATGGACATTTTATTGATTTTAATTGTTTTCTATGGTTCATGTATTGACTTCTATTGGCGTCTATTGACTTTTATGGTTTAACTGTATTGACTGAACAATAGAAAACCACAAAAAAAACATTTAAACCAATAAAATCCAATAGAAAACAACGTTCCAAATAACAATAGTCAATAGAAAACAATAGAAATCTCTATTGTTTTTTTCTCCAGGGACATAATTTGCAAATTAATATGTACAGCAAGTTAAATACGAGTTTAGAATGTAGCATAAGTCACGGAATAGTTTTCGCCCTAGTTGAAAACTCATTTTGCACAAATTTTCTCCAAATCGCATGAAACTTGCATATAAAATCCAATCCGTCACGTTGGCTCGTACGACTCCCAACATGGCGGCCGTTTCGCAAAATCGGCATCAGGTGCGAGTGCGCATGCGTGTCGAGCAAAACTCGGGCCCCGAGCCCCGCAGTGAAGCGAACGTTTGTGATGAAACCATCTAGTGGGAAAATGCGCATCTTGGGCCTCGAATGACCATCACGATGGGCACGAGAGGATTAGCCCTTTGCGACCGGAACGTGGTCTTGCTTCTTCCGCTGCTGTTGTTGGGATGGCCGACGTCCGCAGTGCTTGGACAACATTTTCCTAGGCAGAGTGATGGCGAAGCAGTGGTGTGCGGCACACAGGGGCGTTTCCAGGTGAACGGCGACACCATCATCCGGACTCAGGATTCTCGGCTTCTTGGGGCCAAATACATCAACGAGACGGAGGTGCCCTCGCAGCATCAATGCCTGTCCTGGTGCTGCCAAACGGCCGGTTGCAACGTGGCTGTCTTCGAGCAAAAGGTCAGACCATCATTTCCTAAAAACAGGGTCCCTTCCCAAAGCACTTAGGGGGGGAGAGTCCGAGAGTCAGTTGTTTATTCGCTGGGCTTTCAGTTTCCATTCAGTTTCCGTTCAGTTTCCCGGATATGGCATCCTGCATGAGAATCCTTCCTAGAATCCCTCGATTTATCTTTTGCTGAAATTCGTCACTGGTTATCAATAAGAACAACGAGTCTATTTAATCAGGGTGTGGAGGAAATTTGTTGAAAAAAAAATAAATAAAAAATACACTGATTCCAAGGCAGAGATTTCATGGAGCTGAGGCGTAAATTGGTGTTTAAACACGAATTTCAAGCATAATTCCCTATTTTATTTTTTCAAGATGATAAAATTCAAGCACATTACCCGATTTGCAATAGTTGTTGGACACCTTGTTAACCTATGGCCCTCTGCAAAAGGGCCATTAGACAAACCGTAAAGAATCCTTAAATAATTAATAGAAAACCAAGTAACGCGTATAGAAAGTCAGATTTCCCAAAAAATAACCAGAAAAATCCAAGATTTGAGTTAAAATCCAAACTAATCCCAAAATTTGGTAACAAAACCAATAATATCATAATAATCGGCAGACAACTAAAAAAATTATGTAATCTAAGGAAACAGAAAAAAAGCCAAAAACCATTAGAATCTGAATGGAATCTCGACGAAAACCAAAACAATTCTAATTAATAGTTGGCAGCTAGAAACACCAAAATGAACTATAATAATCGGTCAGAATCTTAAAGAAATTCTAAATTTCTATGAATCAAGAATAAATCTTGATATTGCGCAATTCAGCAAAACCAACCAACCAACAAACAAACTAAAAAAACGTACAACAGCAAACAGGCTTCTAGAAGATTCAGAATACTTACACGAAGCCCAAAGAATCATTGAAACACACAAAAATCGATAACTGCATGAATTGAGTATCATTAAATGGGCCAGGACATCAATACCGAACCGTAAACTCATTAAAATAAATTAAAATAGATATCTTAATAACAAGCTGAATCCAGCAATCGATGAAACGAAATCTGATCCGAATAATCGCTAACAAACATTGACAATTTTCAAAAAAAAAAAAATTGAAAGTCAGAAACAGAACAATGAATAACATTTTTTTAAAAATCACCAAAGATCAACGAATATCATCCAAACAAAACCAATTGAAAACACAAGTAGGCGGCTTAATGCCGTGTTGCTTATTTTCCCACAGGACAAAGGCAGCTGCTACCTGTTCGACTGCGGCCCTTCAACGGACTTTAAGTGCAAGTTCACGCCGCACCATCACTACTCCAGTGCCATCTTGGACACCAACCCTCCGGGCGATAGCAGCGCCCCCGACGGAGGAGGTGTCAAGGGCTACTCGCCAGTGGGCGACGAACACATCGCAGCGCTGAAAAACCTGAAGAACCAGGTTCAACCTGTGGCCACAGAGGTCCTAAAGCCGGTCGAGACAGAGACCCTGTCCAAGCCTGGGCCAACAACAGCCGCCTCCACCACCGTCGTCGCCGTCCCAGAGCCGGCAGAGACGTCGAAGCCGAGCGCCGCGGTCGCCCCAGGGAAATCAAACGGTGAGTATAGTTTTCTGAAAATAAGGGAGTATCTACATGCCAACAAACCCCCTACTGCCCTCTTGAGGACCACCATTTTGAATGGCCCCTAACCTTAATTTTGGTTCAGCGCCCTCTGGTGGCGTATGAACCTTTAACGTTGGATTATGGATGATGCCAAAAGAGTTTAATTGGAAATTCGAATGAAAGTAATATTTTGCATTGTTTGTTAGTTTGGTGATTTTTTTACGTAGGTAGGCCTATTTCTGCGAACACTTTGTGGAATTTAAAATCTTAAGATAAGGAATTTAAAGTTGACAATGCAGTTCCTGGGAGATGAATTTATCGCTGAAAGTTTTGGCAAAACATGATATTTTAGAGAGGTCCATTAGAGAAAAACAATATCTTTGATTAATCAGATAATTTTAAAAATCAAAATAACACTTTTTTTTACAAGTGTGATTTTCCCCTCATGAAATAATGCGCTACAAGCTAATAATAAACTACTATAATTGTAAAGGTTTAATTTTTTATACTCTCAAGAATCCCCAGCAGGAATATTTAATTTAGAAGGAGTAATTTTGGGGCCTTAGAAAATAAACTTGGAATGAAAAGGCTTTTTTTTTTAAACTTTTCATTAGTGATTCATTAGAGCGTTTGTTGAAATCTGTATATTCAGAACAGTCACGATTTTCAGTAACAGTAATATTTACACTTTCCCTTATAAAAAATACATGTAGATAAGAAAGATAACAATTGCGAGCGTTACTACAAAACATAATTGCAGTACTTCTATGTATTGTTTCAATATGTCAATATTTGATTAGCAGGATTTGTATTTCCCTAATGTTTAATGTAAGTGCTCTTTTGGTAGAGTTTATCATATCCATTTCATTTGTGTAGTTGAACAATAATTCCCAGAAAAATCCTAATTTCACGCTTTATTTTAGCACATTCCCCTTTCAAAACGTTTGAATTACAAATATGTTAATAAAACTTCTTGTAAAAATGAAGAAATCTATCCATAAACCATAACAGTATTAGATTGTTCAATAAGATAGAATGAAACTTGTAAGTTACTTGATCAAACATTTGAATTTCCCGCTCCAAAGTATTTCCTATCATCGTTGAACAAAGGCGCTCTTGCCAAAGTCTTTGAAGGCGAACAGTTTTTCTAAGCTTAGGATGGCGCGAAATTCAATTTTAACTGAAATTAGTTTTGGAACAAACGATACGTGTTTAAGACACTAGTGAAATTCGGGGTAATATATTAATGGTGGTCACGCAATTAATTTTATTTGCAAAATCTCATCCTATTTTATGCAAATTCGTTGTTTAATCGGCTAAAATTAATTGCGTGACCAAACATATTGTATTCAAAGTTGGAAATGTTGGGCCTCTAGAATAGCCCCTTGCTATTAAACAGGAGATGAGATTTTTCGGTAGAATCAACTTTGGTTAAAAACATAACCACCCTTTAAATTGTTATCCATTTAAGGGCCGTTCCAAAAAGACGTCCTTAAGAGAGGGTATGGGTCTGCTGGCATGGGGATTTTTCAGTTAATTTAATTGAGTTTAAAAAGTCAGTGAAAGGGGAAATGGACACAAGAAGAAATGTGTCCCCAGTCCAAAATGTACTTTAATATTTAAACGAGGGGATAGTCGGGAATCATGCTAAAATTTGCGTTAAAAACAAATTTATGCTGGAATTTCCCTTCGAAGTCAAGTAAATTCGTTAATCTAAAAATCTGGAAAAATGTCTCGGAATTGGCAGCAAGACCAGTGCTTGGAAATTTATAGGACTAGCCTTTATATGTTCCAACAAATTTGCTTGCCCTAAATGCCTAAATGGACACAGAGGGAATGACACGAATGTTGTCGTAGGTACCAGGTGCAAAACAAAAATGTCACACATTAGAATGTGGTTAGTACATCCATGTATGGTAATGAAAAATTATAATCGATACATGTCCAACATTCCTACCCGGGGTTCGAAAACTGCTAATATTTGGGTGTAGTCAACGGCTTCCCAATCGGGTTCAAAAACACGTTTCCCTATCGAGAATCCGGATTTTCGAATCCACGTTGCGTTTCGTAATTTTAAAATTCTTAACACGTACTTGGCGCATGATGTCGATTGCACCCTACAGAAAGCAAATTCCGTGCATCGATTTTCGTTTTATCTAAATGGATCTACACGAAAACTGGTAGAAACTAGGAGTAGACAGGTTGCCGTTGGGGGTCGGTTCCCAACCTAATTACAACGTTCACAATCCGGATATTAGGTTTAAATCAAACCCTGCCAAATCGTTGATGTTTCACAACATTTTATAACATCGCGGGGCGGGGAAATGGCTCATATTTAGGAAATATAGAGATGGTCCAGCGTAGGCAGCCAGATTTGTTAAGAACAATTATATACATTCCGCATAATGCTTTGTACACATTGGCACAAACACGAAACAAACAGTTTCTGCAAACCAATTTGTCGAAAATATAGTTGTCCAAATGGAGGAAATGTTTGCTGTTCATGGATGGCCAGCATACAATGGACAAGATGCCAGGCATCTGCTCTAGAAAACACGTTCAATGCCTACGCCATGGTATACAGGCCTTAGTAGAAGCGCCTTGACCAGCAAACATGTTTCCTTTGATCTTCACCTCCACTTGAGCGAACACCGAAATGTTTGCTGAAAACACGTTTTTTAGCACACAAAAAATGTGCTGAAACTTGCTTACAGAAAACTGATGAGCAACTTTTTATCGCAAACATGTTTCCTTTGATCTTCAACTCCTCTTGAGCAAACACCGAAATGTTTGCTGAAACACGTTTTTTTTAGCAAGAAAATGTGCTGAAACTTGCTTGCAGAAAACTGATGAGCAACTTTTTAGCAAACATGTTTCCTTTGATCTTCACCTCCTCTTGCGCGAACACCGAAATGTTTGCTGAAACACGTTTTGTAGCAAGAAAATGTGCTAAAACTTGCTTGCAGAAAACTGGTGAGCAACTTTTTATTGCAAACATGTTTACGAAACCCTGTTTCTGTTTCGTGTTTGCTCTAATGTGTACTGCATAACAGACCATAGCAATCATTGGTTTCCATCTATTGAAAAATAATTTTTGTTTGGAACATATTGTAGATTCTCACGAGAAATTTTAAATGGGAAATTTAAGAAAATGATAAAATTCATGAATGCATATTGTGAGATTTTCATAATGGTAATGCTTTGTACATTTACGAAATAGTTGGTATATTAATAAAATATGGAACATTGTGAAATATTTAATTCAATTGTAAAGTTTGTCCAGATGCCACGACTGAACTTGACATTGGTGTCATTAATACTGTACATTACATTCACAGTGCCATGTTAGTGCCATGTCATCATGTTGCATAACAGGACATCCTCAAAATAAAACAATAGACTCCAACGAAATTCGAAAAACCCTCATAAATTTACATGTAATCTGGACTGAATTTCAGATTTATTGAACCATAAACACAGATAAGGGTTACCAAAGTGACCGCAACAATGTTGGGCGATGAAATCACGGGGTCATATACATAACAATACGTGTTTACTGTTCGGTTTGGTCGACTTTATGGGCATAACAATACGTACGACCGGATATTAAAAAATGTGTCCACAACATTACGAAACAGGATCATATATCAATTTATTTACCATTGAGTTCAATTTTTGAGAATTGCACAATTTACAAAATCACTCCAAAAACAAATAGTGAACATACTAAAAACTATATTGTGTACATTTTGGCAAGTGAATCAAGTGCCAAAACATGTTTGAAATGTTTTAGAAAAGTTTCAAAAGTGTTTAGTAACAATACTACCAATGCAAGGGTTGGAATAAACCTAATGCCGATTTCTACCCACTAATACACTAGTTGAAGTCATGTAATGGATTTCATCCTAGCTGCAAACCGAATACCATTTACATAAATTTTATCCAAATCTGATTTAAACTAATATAAAATTCATTCCGTGACTATACAGCTGATGCCACAACTAACAAACTAGTTAACAGGCAAACTAGTGTGATTGTTATCATAGTTCGCTGGGGGCGCCACCTGTAGGGAAATGACTTTTCCTCATAGGGGGGTAGACCTAGTTTATTTAACTCTGTTGGCCTATATTACAATTATTTCCACCCTGGATTAGATCATAATCTAACACAAATTTTAATATCAAAGCAAAAATAAGAAAAAGGTGGCAGGATCAGGGTGGCAGCAGTACCGTTATCGTGGAGTGCCAGGAGTGACCTATAAAAATCCAATTTCTTAAGTATACCATGTCAACATTGCAAACGGGAGGGGATAAAAACTCCGATTATTTCAAATGTTATTTTCATAATACCAGTAAAGTCCAATTTGGAAGAAACGAAACAGTTCAAGGAGGACATTACCAACAGCGAGAAAGGGTATTATTTAAGTAATTAACTGAAAACTCCTTGGGAGTTGGCCAGAGTATAAAGCATAGACAAGGCGTTTGCAGGGCAGTTTATATTACTTAAATAAAAATTGAAAGTAACACCCACAAATGATCACATTTCGAGTTTTGTTAAAGATATGACTGTATACTACAAGGTGCGGTCAAAAAGTCTTGCATATTCGATTATTATTATTCGAAAATCAAATGTCTTACAACAAAACTGAAATAGCTATTTTAAAGAGCAGGAAATTTTGGTCTTAGGTCACTACATAGCGCTACAATTCACGCAGAATTTCGATCCAACTATATCAAAAACAAAATGGCGCCTCACTTGAAAACGTTCAAGCAGGAGGAACAACGAAGTGTTATCGTTTTTCGGTGCTGAAAGGCATGAAACCGAGTGAAATGTTAGGAGTTTATTAGTGACAAATGTCTTCCATCTCTTTGGTCCACTAAAGGAACCCTTGAGTGGTCAAAAATTTCAAACAGACGATGATGTGAAACTTGCGGTTCAGCAATATCTGCATAGCCAATATTATGAGAGGGGTATAAACAATCTCATCAAACGTTGGGATAAGTGTGTCAACAACTCGGGTCCTACATTGAATAATATCAAATTTTCAGCTCTTTAAAATGGATATTTCAGTTTTTTGTAAGACATCTGGTTTACGAATAATGAACGAATATGCAACACATTTTGACCGCCCCTGTACATGAATGCCAGACAGCTAGGAAAAATATGATTTCACAGTTGAATAGGAAATGACGTAACAAACTCATTAAGATTCGTTTCAGATTAAATGATTTTTGTATTAAATTCCACTTTTATTAAAAAAACATGTAAACACGGAAATAATTCAAACGAATATTAGGGAAATAGAACATCGCTTCGTGTTCAATTTCACGTTTTCATTATTTTACTCTTTATTATCTTTATATTTACCTAGTTTATGAAGAATAAACTGAACTTTATGAAATCGATTTGAATCTGAGAAGAACCTGGTTTTTTTTTTTATTTTTATCATTGCTGGAATAGTTTATTACCCTCTTATCATTGATGGTTATTCTAATGACCTCTTTTCGCACTTATAAATACAGAGGAGTCAGAATCCCCAATTAAAAATTAAAACCAGTTAATATTTAAAATGGTTATTACTCTGTTTAAAATAACACTAAACCCATTACATGTACCGCAAGTTACTCATATCTATGACAAGCTGCTTTAAACAATAGATGCCGCTCCTAATAAGGGGACGCATGGTTAACAGTGCCATAAAGGGTTAAAACGTAGATAAAATGATACAACCTGATACAAATGTTACATTAATGACAATTAATGCAACATGTCACGAAATTGATTTCAACATATGGTAAATTGGAGCCATATTTGCTTTTAGCTAGGATGAAATACGAATGTTTGTAACCTTGCATTGCACGAGTGCATGGCAGGTAAGCTCGCTGACACGTATTACAGTCGAACCCGCTTAATTGCACAGACCGGATAATTGCACATATTCTCCATGCCTTGAACTTTCGCCCTATGTTTTGTACATGATATGAAATCGGATTATTGCACAAACCGGATAAATGCATATATTTTGCATGCCCCATGTGCTACTTTTGTATGGAATTGTGACCGGATATTTGCACATTGGGATGGAACAATTCAAGATGTCTAAAGCCGGGTCTCCACCAAGAGTATCATGAGGAATGAGGATGAAATCGCGAAAAACAAAAAACAAACCGAAAACCATAATGTCACAACAATGATAATGAAGCTGAAGTGTCTCCACCAAAATATTCAAAAAAACGGCTTCAATGAGTTGTTTTGATGGCGCTGTTACCAAAGTAGGTTTACTACCATCTACACAATTTTTTAGACTCATGCATTGCAGACGATCTACATTTCTAAAAAACATATCTATAATAAATATCTACCTATAGATATAGATATTTAATAACTTGAACTTTATTTTTGCAATTCGTGGTATTTTTGAACTTCAGTTCGTCTGCAAACTGTCAGATCAGGTCTCAATTGAGCCGATGGCTGAGCCGAGCCGTCGGCCGACTTATTTTTTTCCCGAACGATCGCGAAAATGAGTCTATAGACTCACGATTTTAGAGTAGAAAACGCGTCATAAGTTTGCTGAAACAAAACTTGTAAGCACAGTTTTTACAAATTTGTTTCAACAAACCATGAGTATATAAATGATACTCCTGGTGGAGACTCGGCTTTTAAGTCGCTACTGACGTAGGAGCATTCTCCTGAAATGATTGGTTATTATTCCCTCTACCATATGGCATTCATTTGTTGACTTTTGGGTACTGAAATGATTTGAAAATTGAATTGAAAACGAGCTTCATTCGTTTATAACGGCATGGCATGCAATAGTGGTATCCTTCCGCGATGCAAAGCTGGCACGTTCCAGTCTTCCAGAAGAACTTCCAGCATCCCTCCCCCCAAAAAAAAACTGCTTTTAATTAAGTCATTCAACTGCGGTTTGTAATGTTGACCTCAAAGGTGCAAGAAAGCCAATTTGTGGGTTGTTGGAAAGCTTATGCAAGAAAGCCATTAATTGGATCGCCTATTTCTGCATTTACACGCATGTTTACCGCGTTGACGCAACATGAATATAGGGTAGGCGTTCGCTCAATGTTTCCAAACAATGGGACAAAACGCAGGAACTTGCCCTGGATGCTTTTCAGCATCATTTCAAAACGAAACATGTAGTCCATCGGCTTTTTTTGCATAAAACCGGCATGCTTTCGTATCCGGGGACCCCTCAATGGAGGTCTGATATTAATTAGTACTTGACCCATTGTTATAGCCATTTACCTAAATATAATATTCCTTATCCCCTCCACCTCCCATTTTTCAATTTCATTTTTTCTGTGGTTTCATAAGCAGATTTTAATTCGGCGAGTGAGGTATCAAATCAGACCTCAATTTCCGTAAAGCACGCAAAATTACTTCTCCACGCTGTTGGCGCAGCGTGGGAAGTGGGACTTACAAGAAACTTAGTTGTAATGACTTTATGATAAAACAATACATTTTTCGTAGTGGAAAAATACTGCATTTGTAACTCGTTTGTTTGTAAATTTCACCACAAAAAAAAACAAAAAAAAACAACTTCTATGGTTTAGCTGTATTGATTGAACAATAGAAAACCATACAAACCAATAAAACCAATAGAAATTTTCTATTGATACCAATAGGAAACAACGTTCCAAATAACAATAGAAAACAATAAAAATCGCTATTGTTCTTTCGCCAGGGTTTGCAAATTTAACCCTTTGAAAGGGTTAGGGTTGTAATCCCCCTTAACCATCACCATGTTGTCTACGTTTCATGTTGATGATGGTTCGCAAAGATGGCGGCTAATAACGTCACGTGCTTATACTGGGCGCGTTTTGGGACACCTCCCGGGAAGTGGAAGATCACTAACCGCGTCCCAAAACGCTCTATGAAGTTCCCGGGG
>JAQGBW010001400.1:0-26475 GCA_034698625.1 Julus scanicus
TATTCTGCAGTAAAAGTGATTATTCTGCAGTAAAAGTGATTATTCTGCAGTAAAAGTGATTATTCTGCAGTAAAAGTACAGTTTTTTAGCACTAAAAGTACATTTGTTCTGCAGTAAGTGTGATGTGTCAGCAGTAAAAGTATATTTTTCTGCAGAAAATGATTATTCTGCTTTGGAATTAGTTTTCTGCAGTAAATTGGATTTGTCAACAGGAAACGTAAGCATTTTTTGCTGGAAAAGCGATTTCTCTGCAGTAAAAGTGATTTTTCAGCAGTAAAAGTATATCTTTCTGCAGTAAACAGGATTTGTCAGCTGTAAACATACTTTTATTCTGCTGAAAAACTGATTATTCTGTAGTAAAAACAATTAAGTGATTTTTCAGCAGAAAAAGTGATTATTCTGCAGTAAAAGTAATTATTGTGCAATAAATAATTGTTCTGCTATCAAATTACAGTTTTTCTGCAATATATAGGATTTATCAGCTGTAAACATACATTTATTCTGCTGAAAAAAATATTATTCTGCAGTAAAAAGGTATTTTTCAGCAGTAAAAGTAATTATTCTGCTGGAAAACTGATTTTTCAGCAGTAAAAAGGTATTTTTCAGCAGTAAAAGTAATTATTCTGCTGGAAAAGTGATGATTCAGCAGTAAAAGTATATTTTTCTGCAGCAAATGATTATTCTGCAATCGAAGTGATTTCTGCAGTAAAATGCCATTTTCTGTTACGTCCAAAAATCTGCCCTATATATTTCTATATTCCATTATACATGTATAAATGTTACAGAAAGTAGACATGGTATTAACATAAACATGATAATAACATGATTTCTGATAAGTCCATACTGTTCTTATTAATCCGTCGATTAAATCTATATTTTGGTCCTGCTCTAAATGTTTTTGGGCGATGATCCAGCTTTCAGTTTTTCTGAGAAAACTAGAAATACTGCAGTTTTTTTTTTTTTTAAAGTCTATATTTTCTTACAGACCAAGTCCACCATGCAGTTTTCTGTTTTTTTATTTTTAGTAAAAGTTAGTGTTCGTGAAGGGGGTGAAGTGCACGCTTAAATAGCACTGCAGTGGTGTTGAAGGGAAACATAGTTATTCGAGTTTGCACATAATTTATGATACACTTATGTTTTTTTCTCTCGCAAAAGGCTTAAGGGACCATTTGCTCCTTTTTCAACTATAGTCTCGTGAAGTCAGAAAAAAGCGATTTTGAAAGAGAAATATATACAAAATTTTGCAAATGGGTCTCTGAAGAATTCATATCATATGCTTTGAGTAATATTAGAAACGAGCTTTGAAACAATCATTTTTTTTTTGTGAAAAAGTAGGGTGTCCAAAAAATGTTTCGGAATTACCAATCACCCGTCTCGCTAATAATTCCACGACATTTGTCTGATTAATGGTAATTTTCTAACCTCGAAGGGAAATTTCAGCATAAAATTGGTGTTAAACACAAATTCAGGCAGAATTCCTTACTTTCCTGAGGTTTTAATAATTCGAGTACATTTGGGACTTGAAGACACATTTCTTAGTGGACGTCCATAATGGCTTCCTCCTGCCCTCCCTGTCCACATGATGTCGATTCGCCAGCAGAGTCCTCCTACCCCACTCTCTTGAGGACGCCTTGTTTGAATGGCCCCTAATTAATACAAGAACAAAAATCTAGTATTTTTCATACTAAAGACAGGTCTCCACCAACAGCAACATGAAGCGGATGCAAGGTCTGCTGAAACAAATTAGTAGACACATTTTTGTTCACCACATGTTTCAGCAAACTTATGACTCGTTTTTGAGTCCTTAAATATGTTGCTGGACTCATTTGAACGATCGCCGACTCGGCTCAGCCGTCTCCCAGCGACTCGGCTCAGCAGTCTGCCGTCAGTATCGGCTCAGCCATCTGCCGGCCATTAGCTTGGCTCAGTTGTCTGCCGACTACCCGGCTCAGCCGTCTGCCATCGGTATCGGCTCAGCCGTCTGCCATCGGTATCGGCTCAGCCGTCTGCTCAGTGTCTGCCAACTGCTCGGCTCAGCCGTCCACCATTGGTATCTGCTCAACCGTCTGTCGACTCGGCTCAGCCGTCCACCGTCGGTATCTGCTCAACCGTCTGCCGCCGGTATCGGTTCACTTATTAAATGTCTTTAATAGCTGTACAATTTTGATATTTACACATATTTAAAAATGGCGGCTGAAAAAAACACTTTTTGCATATGTTTGTAAAAAATGTGTATATACGTACATGTACGTCTTGCTGGATACCCGGCTTCATACAGAACGGCCCTTACTTTAAAAACACGTCTCGAAAGTTTTCATATTCAAATGCATTTGTATATTTATCTACGCTTTGAGATCGTATTTCAAATTAAGTATTCAGCGTGCATTTGAAATTATGGTTTTATCAACATTTTACACGCCTGAAACATGAAATATATTCTTTTTTGTATATTCATTCATGTTTTTGTGTGTGTCGTAGAAACTTTATCACCTTTGTTTTATCGTGTTTTTGTTATAAAGTTTAGAGAAGAGAAAAAAACTACGCCCATATTGAATTCACTTAAATCTGCTTTTAAAGTTAAAAGCAAATTATCATAGATCAAGCTGTTGAACTTTTATTTTAATGCGTAGGTGAGTCAAATTAATCTGAATTCAAATTATTTATGATTTATACACTCATAAAATATGTTGTATCTGTAGGTTTATTAGGTTTAAATCTGGTTTTATGAGGCCTTAAATTACAGTTTCGTATTTAATACTCACAATGACAAAACTTTTAAATGTTAACCACACTTAACAAGAATATAATGTGTATTTTATGAAATATAGGTATAGCTTGGATAAAATTTATGTGAATATTAACTTTATAAATGTATAATTTCTTAATTTGAAATATTTTACTAATAATCGGTATTATTTATTTCTAATCAGGAAGATTTACTATATTATATCACAATACAAATTTATATTTTAAATATTCAGTGCAAATAGTATATTTGTAAACATTTCTTCCAATTTTGTTTAAATTTCTGCTTTCAAAAACACTTAATTCAAGAAATAAAACAACATTTATTTTAATCACATTTTTTCACAATTTTCAGTTTTCAGAATTTTAATATTAAATAATATCAAAATTCATTAAAAATTTGAATGAAAACTAGGTATTTATTTAATAACTTTCATTTCTGAAACAAGAAATGTCTCTATACAAGTTATGAACATTGAAGTTTTATACACTGTGAGTCATAAAAAAGTAGAACCCAATAAAAAAAAATTGCAACTTGGTGAAAAATGCTTACATTCAAATGAAATTTGTCACTTACATAGAACAATAGTGTAGGTACAAAAATAATTATCAATTGTGCTCAAACGCGCTCCATTACGCCGGTCGAGTTCAATCCAAGTTTTCTTAATTCGTTGTTCTGAAGATCTTCCCAAATTTTGTAGTCCACCGGAATTCGAGTCCGGACTGTTTGGTGGACAAGTGGTTGGGTTCGATGAATCGTGGCGTTTCCCCGTTGAAGCGGTTCAACTGTTTCTCGAAAACGGTGAGCGGACGCACCGTCTTGTTGAAAAATGAAAAAATCTTAAAGGTGGGTATCCACCAAGTGAAACATTAGAGAAACATAAACATACACACAAACATAAACATACAAACATTGATGTGTCCAGAAGTGTTTGTCAACATGTGTGGAAAACCTCCGTTTTTTCCCCACATTTCGATGTTTCCCAGCGATCGCTAGAAAGGCGGTCCGGATCAAAGGAAAAAATGTTTCTCAAATGTTTCGTGACGTAGTTGATGACGTAGAGCATTAAACCATGGGGTTTTCATTTTGAAATAAGCCAAGCTCCGCCTTGTTTCTCGAAATGTGTAATAGGTGCGTACACTCGTTTTTTTGTTGTATTTTTTGCCACAATTTGCCACACATGTTTGGAAAAACATGCTGAAAACATTGTTTTAGAGTTTTTTGTGTATGTTTGATGTTTATGTTTCGTTTGGTGGATACTTAGCTTTAGATTTGTTGCATATCCGGAACAAGTTTATACCCCGGGCCTCCGGAATATGTGTTAAAAAATTTTTAAATGTTGAAATTGACCTTGTGGAATGGTCATGAAAACTGAAAAATGCAATTTTTCTTTGGTAAAAACGAAATTTTTCTAATGTAAAAACACAATTTTTCTACTTTAAAAATGCAAGTTTTCTTTGGTAAAATGCAATTTTTGCTATGGTAAAAACAAGGACCATATATAATAAGAAAACTGCAAAATTTAATTTAAATCGAAGCATTTTTTAATTTTTTTTTATTGGGTTCTACTTGTTTATGACTCACATTGTAAATCTACAAATTTTGAACATTGAGGCTTTTTAAAATAATTTCTGTTTAAATTAAGATTTAGTAAACTGCGAACGGTTAACTTAAATTTTGACCGCATATGTACGCGTGTCTCGTACAACGGTAAAATTCCCCGTTAAATTGATTTTAGCATGCAACGTTGACGACAATACTAAAATAAAATTTATAAATTTTTGCATTATACAAAATGTCCATTTATTGAATGATCAGGTGAATAATGAGAAAAATAAATGCTAAATAAAATGTACAATATCCGTAAACATCATACATGAAACAAGAATACATTTATAAGAATCACATGAATGGAAATGAGTAATTAATACTGTATTTAATATAAACAAAAATTCAGTGTGTTACAAAGTTCAAATTACAAAAAAAGAAAAGACAAATGTAATTTTCAGTTGGTAATTTGCAAATATTATGTAGTCGCTCTTCATCTCTTCGGCTTCTTAGTAAACGTGGACCATTCCGTATATAAATCTGATTAATTAGTTAAAGAATTGTGCAAAATACATGAAAGGTAATTAAGATTTTTTATTAGAAACATTTGATGTATCGTAAAATGTGGATATTTTGGCCTGCTTGGGGGAAAATCCCTGCACCTTGGTTAAGGGGATTTACAACCATATAATTTCTAATAAGTCAAATTTGCAAAGAGATTCACAATTAAACAGAAAAAGTTTAAATTAAAATAAAAATTGTTAAAAATAGCTTAATAAATCAGCAATGGACGGTTTTATTTGTTATTTTTCACTTTAAAATTGTAGATTTAAAAAAAAATTAATATACTTGGTGAGTGCAAACATTCAAATAATAATTTAGTAAATATTAATTTAAAAAATCAACTATTTTAAATTCAAAAATGGCAAATGCAGCCCCTTGCTGATTTATTAAGCTATTTTAAACAACTTTTATTTTTATTAAAACTTTTTATTTTAATTGTGAATGTCTTTGCAAATTTGACCCAAATTTATTCTATTTGACTGGGTCAAATTGACCGAGTTTTTGAACACTTTTTCGGAATCTCCCCCCCCCCCCCCCCAAAAACAAAAAACCCACCAAAAATTGACCCAAAGTAACCACATTTCGTTGTACGGTAATTATTAACTGCCAGGGAATTATTAAATTATAGATTAGACAAGATTGTTAATTCCCTTTAGTTCAGGGTGGCGAATTTAATACATTTTCATAAAACATTACGTAACATGAAAAGTGCATTGTAATAATAAAATGTCATTATAGTCTATGAATAGGCATATATTAATTCTAAATTAATCATTTTTAATTTGGATAACGACTTGGCCAAGATAAACGAATTTAGGGGAATGACTAGCAAGATGGGAAACAGATGTTAGAAACAATAAAGTAAATTATAAAATACGAAGCAGCCTATTTCTACCCCAATTACATTAACAATCGGACATAATTCAAGTGTCCACCTACACGAGTCAAACTACTATCATGTTGTTGGAATAGGGGAGAGTGGGGTGCATTGAGACATCCGGGGTAAGGTGAGACAGTGGCATTATTAAATAGTTCTATCGTGACAACTTTTACATTAGATTTGTTAAAATACACATCTTAAAAGTTCATCCACACACACTTATTTAAACCACACCCTTATAAAAAAACAATAGAGATTTCTATCGTTTTCTATTGTTATTTGGAACGTTGTTTTCTATTGTTATTTGGAACGTTGTTTTCTATTGTTATTTGGAACGTTGTTTTCTATTGGTATCAATAGAAAATTTCTATTGGTTCTATTGGCTTCAATTGTTTTCTATGGTTTTCTATTGTTATTTGGAACGTTGTTTTCTATTGGTTTCAATTGTTTTCTAAGGTTTTCTATTGTTATTTAGAACGTTGTTTTCTATTGGTATCAATAGAAAATTTCTATTGGTTTTATTGGTTTCAATGGTTTTCTATTGTTATTTGGAACGTTGTTTTCCATTGGTATCAATAAAAAAATTGTATTTGTTTTATTGGTTTCAATTGTTTTCTATTGTTCAGCCAATACAGCTAAACCATAGAAGCCAATAGAAGTCAATACAGGAACCATAGAAAAAATCAATAAAGTGTCCAAATAACAATAGAAACCTCTATTGGTTTCTATTGTTTTTTTCACCAGGGCAAATAAACTTACAATTTTAGATCAATTGAATAATTAATTAATGTGCAAACATGTTTTTGTACAAAAAAAAGTGTCTCAATGCTCCCCATTCTCCCCCAATCACATTTTTAAACTTTGTGATTGATAATAGTAAAATTAAGGACACAGTTTTTTTTTATAAATTCCTTATATGGTCATCTTATTTCCTGTGTTGGAGGCAGCAAACTAAATCTAGGGTGAACTTATCAACCCAAATTTGTTTGTCACATGTGCTAAGAGTTTGTTCACCATAAAGGCTATGATCTTTTACTCTACTAATCTTAAACAGCATTTGGCACCACACATATCACTGTCTTCAACATCATATATCAAAAAACACTCATTTTCTTATCTTTTTTAAGTGTTACTAACTTAAGAATGTGATAAATTGCCAACTTTTAGGTTGACATTGAATAAGGGTAATGCTCTTTTATTTAACCATGGAGAAAATTATGAAAAAGTCATACACATCGTGAGTCAGAAAAAAGTAGAACCCGTTAAAAAAAATTCACAATTTGGTGAAAAATGCTTCGATTTAATTGAAATTTGGGACTTACACAGAAAAATAGTGTAGGAACAAAAAAATTGTTCTGGACAGGCGATAAATGTCGGATTTTTTTTCATTTTTCAACAAGACGGGCTTGCGTAAAGGACACCGGAGAATATTTTGAGCACATTTTATAATTTATTTTGGTTCCTACACTATTGTTCTATAAGTGCTAAATTTCATTTAAATGTAGGTATTTTTCAACAAGTTGTGATTTTTTTTTAATTTTTTTATTGTGTTCTACTTGAATATATACTGGGTAAAACTTCTAAGTATAAAAGAAAATGAACAAAATTGCAGAAAATAAAGTTTTACGTAAACATGTTTGCTTTTCCCATAAATAATAATAGTAACAACTATGGGACAGTAAACTGTCTTGTCCCACAGTTATCACCCCCAATTTAAAAGAAGTATCCACATTTTGAAACAAACTTGAATTTGGGTGTAACACTTAATACAATTACAAGTAGTAGAGGTTCTCTCATCAACCCCCCCATGGTGAACATTATTTTTATCCCCCCATTATTTATTTTTAATTTGATATGTGACAGGCATTCTGAATTCAGCTATCGTAATAAGTAGAACACTGTATTGTTGCTTTCCTCGTTTAGAAAGTGACAAGTTGTTTCTGGTAGAGATCCCATTAGCCTACATTTACTAACTTGTGGTTTTTTTTTTATTCCCCATGGGCTATTAAAAGAAGTTCTCTCAGTACTGCAGAATAAAAAAGCAGAAATCCCTTTTTTAAACTCGCAAACATTTGAAAGAAACTTTGAAAATAAAGGTCGAAACTATTGCAACAACAAACAAATCCCATTTCAAACTCGCAAACATTTGAAACAAAGTTTGAAAATCAACTTTAAAAATTAAATTTTGAAAATATTGCAACAACAAACAAAACCCATTTCAAACTCGCAAACATTTGAAATAAACTTTAAAAATTAAATTTCGAAAATATTGCAACAACAAACAAATCCCTTCTAAAACTCTCAAAAATGTTGTTATAAGTTGTTTTAAAGTCAGGGAAGTTTGAAATTTTTATTTCTGGGAATGACCTGTCGATATTATTTACAAAAAAACATTTTTGCAAAAATTTTAAAGTTGATTTTTTTTGTATTTATTTATAAAAAAAAAACGAACTTGAGTGCTGCGTGAAAATAACTTTACGTTACAACAAAAATTTCGATATATGCATTTGGATTTTGACATTTAATTATTTTAAAGCTAGATAAAAAAGATAAAATTAAACATTTGCGCTTATTTTTGTAGAAAATTATGATACGTGTACTTATTATAAGGTTAATAAATACATATACAGTAGGTAGCATAAATTTAAAGGCAAAAATGTACATGTACATTTAAACTTTTTTTAAAAATAAGTACATTACAGTATTTGTTTTCCGTAAAATTACGGCACGAATATTTTGTACGTGTTCAAGGGTATTTTCCTTAAATATTAAATTAGCTTTTAGTTAAGACCGATTCGGTACCTCGTTTATTGTTGTTGACACTACTCGATGCGAATTCCCAAAGTTTAGCTAACGGGTGTCCGTAATAAATTATTTGTACCCTCTATAATCAGAACAAAAGCAACATCGGTATGTTTTTACATGTACAAATGTTTTGCCAATTTGAAAAAAAAACCTTTAAGCACTGCCAATATCTCGCTTTTATAGTTGCAATAAGTTATAAATGTTTTGACGTTTTTGTTTAACTTCTTGGGCTGTAGGATCTCGTACTACATCTATAAATGCCAGTAGGAGTGTTTTAAACGATTACGATAATAGTAAAGATAATCCACTTACTCGCAACGGGCATCTGCTTAATCGATCTGTCTCGTTTTAATTACACAACCATACACAACATTTGTGTTGGTGTTAAAGTTGTCACCTTGGCTATAGAAAGTACGCAACAGCCAAACGACTGGCCTTCAGTAAACACTTAAAAAAAGGATACGTCCAAAACAAAACATAGGTCTGAGAATAAAGATAGTTAAGGATAAAGAAACTAAATATACTGTATGTTAACTTTAAGAGCAAAATATATTTCAGGTTCCGTGTGGGCTTGTTTTACAAAAACGTTTCAAGGATACGAAAAGACCTCCGAGTAACCCATTTGTCAGTAAGGCCCGTCTGGTTGGGAAAAACTTTTTCCATTTAGATCCTGCTTTCGATAGCAGCATTACCTATAAAATGATAATTTTTTGGTCAGTTTGAATGCAAGATATGGTAGTTACGAATTTGATACTTACAAATTACATAACTTGACACGAAATACAGTAAATAGACACAAATTATAAAGAGTTGCACATGTTGCGATTGATGTGTGATGAATTGTATGGTTACATTTTGTGAAATATAGTAGGACGGTTAATTTGGAAATTTTCCATACATCTAAAACTTTACAAAATATACTGTGATAATGAGATTCGACTGTATCTGAAATTTGACTAAATGCGCTTTACATTAACTTAAGGTCTGGGCATACATGATATATAGGCTAGGGCAATGGCATGTTTTTATAAAGGGTAAAACAATGTTTAAGACAACAGATCGAATTTTAATGAAAGTTTTAAAATTAAAGGACCCAATCCAGGTGTTGAATGGTCCGCAGGGACACCGAGAAATTTTCCAGTGCAACTTAAATGTGGTATTCGACGAGTCCCGAGTGGCTACTTGCCAATTTATTAGTAATGTGTGTGTGTCGGGTGCTCGCCTACTTGCTCGTCTTTTACCGCCAGGAGTCTATATTTTGTCCAGAGTAAAAGCAGGCGAATATTTACATAGTGAAGAAGTTGCACTCGGTACAATTATTCGTCAAGTAGTTTACCGGTTCGTAAAAGATGATATTATACGAATGAAACGATAATTAATTCATCGATCAGTTTTCTACAATACGATTTGTGATCAGAGATATAATTTTAAATTATGTTCGCGGAACTTGCATATGTGTATAAGGGACCTCGCCATGCACTTAGTAAAGTTTTCGGCGAAAGACTCGGGAAGGGGGCGAAGGGGGAGGAGAGGTGTTGAAAGGGAGATATTCTGCACTCGCAGAATACCGCATGTGTGGCACGGCCTTAAGAGCAAACTGGCGCCCTCAGAACGAGTAGTTGGCGCCCTCCTGGCATACAAACCACCGGCCTTTTTGCTATAGCTAGATCACCCCTGACCCAATCCAGAACCTGCAGTACTGCACCTACATGTTTTGTCTGTTTTGCATTATGGATGATTAACTGCAGTGCACTGATACCATGACATTGTCCCACATCAATTCTACATACTCACCCACAATAAGAATGCGGTCCCGAAGTAAAATATAAATCCCCATAATGCAGTTAATCCTAAAAGACCAGCTGTGGATCCTGATAAAGCTGCCATCGAAGTCCTACAATACTCAATAATTGATCCATTATTTCGTATGGCAATTTCGCTGTACGCTACGTGATCTGTAAAGGCATCCAAAAATGCATGGTGGACATTAAATAACATATTTGCAGAATTGTATAATAAAATTTATACGTGTAATAATTTAGAACAACTATTGGGCCTAATTAGGGATATGCATGTTATGGCATGTTTAATATGAAATACAAATAATTTTTATTTATAAATGAGATAACCGTGAATTGAACCTTCTTAAAAACGTTGTATGAAAATTTAGGAAAATTTATTTTACCTTCTTTGCGTGTTCGTCCCATGGTTTTATGTATCAATAAATTTTGCACTCTGTGCAGAAGACAGTCAGTGTGACCAGATAAGAAAATTTAGCGGTCACACTGTTTTACGCGGGTTATTCAAAATATAAAAAAATGTTTTTAAATACTGTAGCTATAATAATGGTGTTTTTCAAACTTTACGTTGTGGCACACTATTGTGCAGTAGACAGGATATGTCGTCTATTGAAAAGGTTAATATATTTTACCTTATATATACTACTTATAAATACAAAACATAGGAAATATTCATTATTATGCAGATCAAATATGATTTCTGATGATACATATTTATCTACGCCATCTTTTTATGAGTCATCGCTTTCAAACTATCATTTAGCTTATTGAAATTAACTATATTTATAAAATTATATTCAGTGATATGAAATCCAGGTACAGTGTAGTTTTAATTTAGCTAAGCGTATCAGAACTTAACTTAATTATGTAAAGTTGTCAAAATAAGTTCTAACAGTTGGGTAGTTATTTTGAAAAAAGTTTAGATCTTGGGCCCAGAAATAACATTTATTTTGGGGATACCTCACCAGTTAGCTACACGACTTACACCCTATACATAAAACAAGGACATACCCCGTACCAGTTGCTCAAATCACATGAGCATGAGACCGTGCTGCGTCTCAAGTCCCAAATGCATACCACAGAAAAATTGCCAAGACAAGATCAAGACAGCCAAAGGTGAGGCTCAGCAACTGTGTTAGGGTATCATCTCAAGCTTGTTAAACTGTTAAAATATTTACACACAAACGGAATATGATTTGTATTAAAATTATTTACTTAATTAAGTTTCGTACATAAAAATTGATTACGTTATAACAGAAGTAGATTACAGTTGTTGTCCTATAAACCCTAGTGCTGAAGACGGTTTACAGGCATATGTATATCAAGGTATTTTTTCATTAAATACATTGAAAAAGAGGATTATACACTTAAGATGTTGACTATATTGTAATGGGTTCAAATGAAAATCGTTCTACCTATTAGTGATGGCTATTTGCACCGCTTCAAAGGTGTCTATAAGTTCCAATGATGGATAATGTTAATTAAATCTAACCATTTAATTATTTTTTTAATTAATGTAAATTTTATCGTACGCGCTATTATGATGATCATTAATCTATTCTGACATATATTGATCAGTGCGTTTATAAATATAAGAAAATGGTTAAATTGTAATATGAAAATGAATGCTAAAACATTGGTCGAGAGTACCAGGAACTGGTATACACTTATAACGTACCGTAATCACACACTGGAAAATGCAAATATTCAAGATGACAATAAAATTAAAATTCCCTTAAAAAGTGTGCAGTTTATCCGTGCAACAAACTCGTTTCAAGTCTGTCGTAACATTTTAAGTTATCCCGATCATTATCGTTACACAGAGCAGTGCGTTTTTAAGTAGCCTTTTTGAAAGTTGTAGCATTAAAATACAACTTAAAGCACGTTTCTTCTTGGATTAATAGCACATCGCGGCGATTTTAAACAGGATTGCTACCATATCCGTGTGAGATCACTTCTTCAGGATAGACCATAGGACCTAAGGGGAAGAAACAAAGAAAACCCAATATGTAAACCATGATGAGGAAAATGAACAGCTTAAAAAGTGCGCAGTGAATGCATTACACACAGAATGCACAATAATGAAGGCTAAAATCTGTAAGTTCTAAGCAATAGCAGGAAGTGTTTTTGTGCACTTTAATTATACAGCGAAGTAGTGGGAATATATTTCAACAATTTGTTCTCCAAATACTTTTGCCTGAAATGGGAGATGCGACACCGATCTCGGTTTCCCTGGTCACAATTATTTAAAACTGGAGGTAATATTAATTGTCATCCATATAAAATACATATCGTCTACTGCTACATCCACAAGCTATGGCAAGTGAAAAATGTAGCAGTGAAAGCGGTTCAAAATAAAGAAAATTAAGTATCGAAAATCTTACAACCAATTTCACAACCGAGTGATATCTCCATTTTCAAATCAGGATATAAAATGTAGCACATTTCCACGAAGATATTTTAAGAGTGTGTATTGATGTATAAATCCATAATTTAATAGTCTACCGATAAAAAACCTAGTATTCAATTGTTACCAAATATCATGAAATTTTGTTCATACTATATCGGAACATTGAAATGGAGGCCGGTGAGGATTATATAAAATAATCTGCTTGCATTTAATAAATGAAATTAGTCTAATTTTATTGTAAATATATACATCATTCATTGTATTTCATGAAAATTAGTTGCAGCATTAAAGGTAGAAGGTAAATGGAAAGCAATATTGTACAGTAGAACCCATATTAAGAAGCTGAATCTCAAGATTTCCCCGCTTAATAACTTTTCGAGTTGCAATCCACGTATTGATCTAACAATAGTTTGCTACCAAGTGATATAACTGAAAAAGAAGAAGTTTTATCGCTGGAAGACGGTAACTGTGATTTCAAAATTAGACAACCTGCAAGCACATAAAAATGCTACTCTATTAGGTTACTGACTGCTAGCATAAAAAAGGTAGTCATGCATTCAATGGAACGATAATGCTGAAGCTAAGCAAACTAAGCGATAAACTACGAGTCGTTTTTATAATGAAACCCCGTATCAGAAATTGCGATGGAAAGCATATTAAATGCACACAATATAAATATAAAATAGGAATGCAATTGCTAGGAAAACGGCATTGCAATGAAGAAACAAGCAGCAAGCCACAGAAAAGGCCAGCTACCACACCTTTATTCAACTATAAGCCTGACATCTGAGGAGAAGCTGGATCTGCTGGCTGTAAAAGGACAGAAACTAAAATTAAAATGATCATTTAAGACTGGCTTAATTGTCATTGAAATGGTAAGCTCGGGGATACATCCACTCAGGCGGTTTTAAAAGCTGGGTTAAGCAACGTAAATCACCATTTCAATGACACATTCTTGTAAATGTTACGTAAAAAACTTGCTAACTACTTTTAAAGACTTGGTAAGGACCTTTTTTTTTAAACTAAAAAGTTTAATATAAGCGTAAGCATTTATACCTACCAATGCAAATAGACGGCTTTCAGGAATTCTTCTCATATCAGTCACACTTTTACTCAGCTTTCATGAAATAATGTTACATGCGTGTACTCACTAGAGTGATTGGCATTGGTCATTCGGTGTTCTGGCAAGACTTGGCCTTCCACGTCGCTGCTATCCTCGTCCCACCGCTGCCTCGAGTTCAAAAGCCCATTGCCATCCTCGTCGATGTGCTTTTGAGGAAAGGAAACTCCTTCTCCCATGCTGCAATAAAAAGTCTCACTTATAAGTATGCCATTCCACTACAATTCCCCAAAAATAATCAACTATGCCCACCACATAATCGGTTCAAAGAAAATAAGATTTTGTTGAATTTCTTAATTATAACTCCATACAGGTGCCGCTACTTGTACAACACACTGGTTTGCATGCATCTGGTGACGTAGAACTCTATATAAGCTTACTCGCTTAAACGCGGCATTTAATAACAAAAAACAAACAAAACTAAGTTGCTCCTCGGCTCTACTTGAGTTTAAAGCATCTAGAGGGTAAAACTTTTCTCTTAAAATAATTTGTAGGTGGATTTTGATATCAAATGGTAAATTCCCATGTGATAACAACCTAATTGACCCACGTAAAGTTTTCATGCAATGGAAACCAAAAGCATTCTGACCTGGTCTGAGTGCTGCCCATGGAGTTGTACGAGTTTGCTTGAGGGGTACGGGTAGGGTACTCAACTCCATTTCCTGAACTGCATAGAGACAGAAAAATTTAAGACCAAATATCAGACACCATGATTTTAGAAAACAATAGTTACTAGACTGGTTCGCATAAACCTTCGTGCATGGCATGATCAGATTAGCTTTTTTGCATCTTCTTATAATTAAATGATAAAAATAATTAAGAAATCATGTTTTTCATGCAAAAGTGCAAAGTACAAAAATAATTTAGTTCATAAAAATATTATCAGTTTTCTGCTTTTGATATTAAATAATTTGTCTTTATGCACAATTAATATAAAAAGCCCGATCTAAAAATAAGGGCTATGTAGAATTGGCTCAATTTGTATTTCGGTAATAACAGCCTGGTATACTCCCAATAAACACAGAGACAACGAAAGAAAAGTTACGCAACATCACAATATCTCACAATGCGTACAGAAAACAAAAAGTTCACAAATACGGTAACTAAATTGCGAGCGTATTAACAGAAAAACTAAAACATAATTGGTGGAAAAATTTGTGCAATATCGTAAAGGATTAAGGATAAAGTTAGTCCTTCATCTCATGGATAATTCCCCACCACCCGTACATAAGCTATTCAACGGATTAGACAGAAAAAAATGTTGGTACTTGAGGGTTTCTTGGCCTACCTGGAAAATATTGGAAGGAACCACAATTTCTTTCTCTCTCCAAACACTTGAATAAAGTTTTGGTATTTCCCCAAATGAAATCCATCCTTGTCGGGACCACCACTAAAAACTGGTGCTCGAAATGATTCTAGAATAATGAAAACTTGGTTATTTGTTAATTGTATAGGCTTGACATTTTGTCTGGAGCCTTATTAACACGCACAAATACGAACCTAAAGTTGTCCTGTTCACAGATACCAGATAAAGATGGTAACCAAAAAGGGAGACCAAACTGATGGCAAACATTATTGCCATAAAAAATAAAAACAAGATGTGAAATCTGCCAGCTTCTGTCAATTCATTCTGTAAAAAAAAAAAAAAATTCGATTAGCGTTTAGATAATATTTCAATCGCTTGTTATTATAACCAATTTATTTTAAAATTGAACTTGCCCTCCAAAATTTGATGAAATATTGCAGTGCAGTGGCAGCAATATAGAGACAGTAGAGTAACGAGTATCCCAAAAATTGAACAAAAAATTTGTAATTTGTAAAGGCAACACAGTTGTTTACCCTGAAACGAAACAAAGTGCAGTTAGAAAGATTTGTAAATAATTACATTAACTAAGTTTCATTTATGAATACAACTTACCAAGGGCAATGGTGATCCATTTTTAGGACACATCTAGGAATGAAACAAGTCAATTCACATTAGAGCAACATTTGTTTGTTTATCCATCGAATATTATATAAAAGGGAATTAGGATAGATAAAATAACGTACTCGCCACACGCTGAGCAATGATGAGCTCTGTCTGGTTTAATATGACAGCATTTTTCGCAATAACGCATACCTTCAAGAGTTTTAAACAAATGCAAATTATGTAGTTATTTTTAGGTTAAACATAATTGGCGTAACAGCTACAGAACGTGAACATACTTCCAGATACCCCGCGGCAGGATACTGGCAAGTCTCGAGCAACCCGTTCTAATATTCTACGTTGATTTTCTTCGCTTTCCTCTTTTTCAAATTTTTCTAAATCGGTAGCAGACAGCTGAAACTAAAGTCATAAAAAGTCTTTTTAAATCATGTCACAATATAGCGGGAAAAGACTTGATAGATTACAAACAGCACAACCTCATGATCATTATACATTTTTCTGTAAACTTAACAGCACCTTATTATGACATAAAAGGACAAAGCGTTGTACGTATATCTGCAATTAAAGAAAAACTTAGTTTGCCTCACCTGCCTGGGAACTGATCCTATTTCTGTGAAGATCGTCTGCCAATAAGACCATGCAAACATGGCGAAAAAGCCATGGAAAGCAATGAGGTATACAACTACAACAGGAAATAAAATAGTTTAACATAATCATTAAACATATTTCATTATGTGTGTTCAAGTTTAGTAAATCAAATCATGCTTTTACAAATAATACATATTTATTAATTCTTTTGTTCCCAAAATATTATATTTTTTGTGGTCATAGTATTTCAAAAATATTTTCAACAGGACAAATATTGCATATTTTGAAGCTGCGGAAGTTAGGAGACACTTTATTCATTACGAATGATTGAATTTGTTATTTTCATTGAATGCAACCAGGGCAACGTTTGTTATAGCAACCGCGTTGCATTGCTTCGATTCAACCACATGTGTACAAATAAACTTGAGGATGGTTACTATCAGTTACATATATTTACACACTACTAAATAATAGAAAATTCCCACTAATAATAACTTTGATAAGCAAACTTTGTATTTAACATGATTCGTTCAGTTGCATAGAGTCTTGACTGTACATTTCAGGAAAGTAGAAAAAACTGGCTTTACATTTTTAGCAATTTATAATAAATGTAATGTAATAATCCTTTTATTTTTTTATATACTTTAATGGCACCCAAATCAAGTCAATGTGTAGATGTTTTGGATGAAGAACATGAGTAGATACTTGGATTAAATTTTGTCATATATATATATATATACTATTTGAATAAAAAGCTAAATTATGTAAATTTTAGATAGTAGTAATCATACCCTTTTCAGCAATGTTATCGACGGCGACTGAAATAAAACAAAAATTACATAATCAAACATATGATCTGCAAAATATCAGAAACTGTTACAAGACTCAACCCTTTATACAATGCTTAATCCATCTCACTTCTCAAAATATGTAAATAAACATCAGTTTTATCTACTGTGACTGAATATCATTCGATATTTTACGGATCGTGTATAAAAATTATCAATTAATCCAATGGAAATAATATTCTTTTTATTAACTAAATCAAGCTGAACTAAAACTAGCAATATTTAATAATTGATATGCAGAGATCATTTGCGGCTTATTTAAGTGTCCCTATATGTATAAAAGTAAAAACAATTAACCTATAATTATGTGATTTTTCTGATAATGACAACTATTATCTAATTTGACAATTTTAAAGATAAGGCACAAAATGAGTAGATAAAATACTCAGAAATGATATATACAGGCTTTCAATGCCAACGTTTCAAATATTGGGAACTGAATACGTCAAACTCAACAGACTCGCCCTGGTCCTGTTAGTTCGAGGACATGAAAGATTTCTCACTTTCCAATAATCCTAATAATCCATATAATCCTCGAGTCGTGTCAAAACGATTAAGATACATACTATAGACAGCAATAACACTAATTTAACCCTGATGATGTCTGTATACGATGAGAGTATAATTGACATTTTAATGAGGTTGAACAGAGGTCCTATAAAGCAAAATTGGGATAAAAAATCTTCGAAGGTCCGGGTTCGAACTCATACCATAACATTAAACATTTGATTAGTTTCTTCTTTAAGAATATTTCATCGTATTTTTTCTGATAAGTATTACTACGTGAAGAGTACACGTACTTACATAAACAAAGCTGTATCACATATGCGTAATAAGACCACACAACAATCGTAACTATAAATAAAACTGGAATCCATTTCACCGTTTTCACACACCAGAAACACTGATGGTGTGCATTAAATTTCGGAGCCATGTTAAGGCCTGCCCATTTAATGCAGGATTTACAACTAAAATCCTGCAAATTGCATAACTACCGAGGAAATATATGAACACAATCAATGACGAAAAGGCTAAAAAAGGGATCGAAATTAACCAGTGTGACCAGATAAAATATCCCCCCTTTCATATGGTGACCGGACATTTCCCACTAGCTGTACGGAGCCTAGTGAAGGCTCAAGGGCACCCAAACTGTACAATATAATTCTAGTTTGCAATAAAATGGCGATTACGGTATAACGTTAAGATTTCTTGGCCTTCATGGCATAAATGAGGGTAAACTTCGAGTTTACAACTTTGCTGCATAAACATCTGAGAAAACTTCGTGTTTAAGGCTCCTACACATTTGAATGTTACGTTATGTCCCCTATGTTCTGCTATGCTATGTAAAGGTATTACCTAAATGTGTAGATATACAGGGTTTCGAGCCCGCACACATTGAAGGAGCCCTGGTGAAAAAAACAATAGAGATTTCTATTGTTATTTGGCCCATTGTTTTCTATTGGTATCAATAGAAAATGTCTATTGGTTTTATTGGTTAAAATTGTTTTCTATGGTTTTCTATTGTTCAGTCAATACAGATAAACCATAAAGTCAATAGAAGTCAATACAGGAACCATAGAAAACAATTAAAATCAATAAAGTGGCCAAATTACAATAGAAACCAATAGAAATCTCTATTGATTTCTATTTCTTTTTTGACCAGGGAGTACATCGGATCGGGACAAATTATCCATCTGCTTCTGCCCTTCAAATCCGGGATAAACTGACAATGTATCTGTGCTCGAAAGAGGGTGAATTGGTATACCAATATGATCGCATTTAATAAAAACATTGAACATGAACTTTTATTGTTGTATTTTTCAGTAATCCCCTGGATTCTTCAGTAGAGTGTTTAGATGATAGAAGTCAACAGCAGATTTAAAAGTTGAACAAAACAGTTTATTATCAAATACAATTGTTAAAATATTCTTGCTTAAATACTTAATTTTCCTTTAAATCCATCATAAGCTTTAGAATTTCAATGTCCAATTTATTTTGTTTAGCCGCCGGTAATGCTAAGTACCTCTCCCGAATGAGAAGGTATAGGCCGTCAAACCGAGTATTGGTAGGAACGACATATTTTGGTAGAATTTTGTTACCAATATTCTGCAAAAGACCTGTGGCTGAACGTATATCCGTGTTCACGTTCTCATCTTCGACAGCATCAGGGGAAAATGCCAATTTGCATTTTGAAGGCCCTAGAGAGGAATGTATTCATCAGACATTTGTAATGTGGACAATTAAAACAATGTGGTTTGTATTATATTTACGTATGCGCTTCCTTGTTTCCTCCGCCAGGCGTGGAGTCATCATATCTTCCTGGGTTGACGCTTCACTTTCATCCAGCACAGATGGTGATGAGACAGATGGCAGTGAAGTATCCATGTGTAATAACGGTGACTTAACTGCGTTCAGCACATTGGTGGCGTTGTTCCTGAAATATATGGAATATGTTAAGATAAGTTCTGGGCATGCATTCTGAATCACTGGTAAACACAAATACAGGGACATAAACTTTCTTGGCTTTATTTGAGCTTTGAGCTTTGAGCTTTAATGTGGGTTAATATGTGCGCTTGTTAAATGTTAGTACATGACATGGGATAAATGATTCATCTTTTCATTAGCTTTCTACGAGCTGTTCAGGAAGACATGACGAAATTCATTTGAAAAAAAACTCGACGTACATGAAACAAGATTCTTGGCTAGTTTTTCACCAAAGATTTATGAATTAATATTCTAAAAGCAGAACTCTATCACATTACGTATAAGTAGGTGAAAATAAAACATTTGTACTTACATATAATAAGCAAATCCGACCGAAACTCGCCACTCAGTTTAGATACACAATCACTTCAAGGCAACAAAGTCGCTCTGCATGTGCACACGCCACGTGTTGATTATCTAGAAAGGAAAAGTAACAAGACGTCGAATTTTCACAATTAAAAAAGGATGAAATGTCATTAAATAAGCGGCTGAACCCACCTCGGCAACATACCTTTTATGTGGTCCGTTTCCAAAAAAAGAGAAAACACCAGAGCATGGACAGTGGAATTTTCGAACCACAACAATCCAAAAAGAACTTCAAGAAAAACAACGTCTGCTTCTTTCATCTCATTGGTCGGAAAAATATACCGTCTGCCATTTTCATCTCTCTTCCCATTGGTCGGATAGAAACTGTTTCCCATGTCGAAATCGTCTGCTAGTGACGTCAAAACGACATAGCATAGCACGTTCATGTGCAGCACGAGTCTTTACGAGTCTCCGTATAATTTCAATGCTGTGCGATCTCTCGTGCGCATATTCCCTAAAACCCTTTACTACATGGTTAGGATTTACTTTCTTTGTAATGAAGCATAGGTAGGAAGGAAGGCGCACGGATTGCATATCCATGTGGCAATTTCTTGGCTCGGTGCTTTCGTAAATATTAATTACGAATTGCTGTTGCAATTTGTATGTATTCTAGGTAAGCTGAACGAATAAACTGATGTTTTATTAATACGAAAGTTAATTTAATATATGTTTGGGATCTTAATAATGCGTGTTTCATGGGACACAGTATGGTATGGAGTCGTGGCTAAACTCTTTTACATTGTTAAAAAAATATTTTTTTTTGATAATTAATGTTTCGATATGAAACTGCTAATAGTCATCCGCGTAATCTAAATCTAGAGTTTTAGTTAAAATATTCTACGCAGTTTTTAAATTGTATATGCCGATATGTTAGGTGTATATAATTATATAATAAGTTTTAATGTTGACCGCATGTTAGTTTTTAGGCCTACTCAGTGTCTCGAAACAGGTAAACGAGTTCATGTTTTAAAGAAAGTTTGTAATGATTGTGAAACAGCCGTTGCTTCTAAATATGATTTCATGAATATTATAAACGATAGGAGAAGATTATATCCTTTACATATGGTCAACTGATTTTATTATGCTTGACCGGTTTAATTATCCTATAGATGCAGGTGACCAGGTTTTTTAACACGTACAGTGCATTTGACCACGTCCATGTTGTAGGAAGCCTAGTGAAGCACCAGAAAGTGTATTTTTCGCACATTAACTATCAAAAGGGCTTCTCATAATATTTCGTGTGGCAATGATATCTCTACAATAAATAGCAGGAAGAAATTTTGTGATACGAGAAGTACAAAAAATTCTCGTATGCAAGAAAGAGGCATGTTTACGGCAAAAAAAAGCAACCTCTGGTGTAATACCAATAAGCCGCCATGAGTTATTGAGGCCTCAGACAAATTTTTGTGCTGAAATGGATAATCGGATGTTTCACAACATGGCGACACCACACTAATAACACATTTTAATCCAAAGGTGTGTTTTTTCTAGATTAATCAAAAGACTTCTCAAAATAAATTGTGTGGCATGTACGCTGTACGATAAATAGTAATGAAAAAACTGTGTTCCCAGCATAAATGGCAAGAAAATGTCATAATACCAATTTATTACAAGTGCTGTACAGATCATCATATCAGATAATTTAGGCAAATTGCTGTAGCATATATTTATCAGCTATTAGGCTAGATACGCACTTGCGATTATTTTCGTGAGTAATTAAACTGTGAAAATCGAGAAATGTACTTGGATTTTAACACCTCAAAAAAGTCTGAAATAATGCTTGAAATTCGTGTTAGACACCAGGTTACGCTTGAATTTCCTTGCCACATTGGAAATTTCTGAGCAGCGCTGCGGACAAAATTTGGTCCAAATATGTTAGGCGTGAATAGGGCACTAGAACCGCCTTTCAACAAGGCCTTCCCGTGCGTTGTTGATTAAAATGCAAGCATGAATGTTTGACACTTCATAATTCATAAAATTCGTTGCCAAGTTACTAATTTGTGTTTATTTTTGCTTGTTACAGTTGCTGATGTAAATTTCTATCAATATGTCACAAGACAAGCTAACTCGAATAGCCATTGTCAATTCTGACAAGTGCAAGCCTAAAAGGTGTAGGCAGGAATGCAAGAAATCATGTCCGGTTGTGCGCATGGGTATGCTTTCATGTTATGTAAATTTATATAATGATGACAGCAGTTATTCTGTAAAATCACTTTACAAAATTATATGAATGGTTTAGGAAAATTGTGCATTGAAGTAACGCCGAATGATAAAATAGCTGTCATTTCTGAAGAACTATGCATCGGTTGTGGTATTTGTGTTAAAGTAAGTCAAAAATGAACTACATTTACGAAAAGAAAGTAATTATGTTGGGTGTAATATTTAAATAAAGCTGTGTTTTAAATTTACTTAGAAATGTCCGTTTGAAGCCATTTCTATCATCAATTTACCAAGTAATTTGGAGAAAGATACCACACATCGTTATAGCCAGAATTCATTTAAACTTCACAGGTAAATCAGCTATCAGATTTAATGAGCTTTAACGATGTAATTACACAAATTAAGTTTAATGTTATTGTCACATTTTTCAGGTTACCAATTCCCAGACCTGGGGAGGTATTAGGACTTGTGGGGACCAACGGTATTGGCAAATCAACTGCCTTGAAGATTCTTGCAGGCAAACAAAAGCCTAATTTGGGAAGATTCAACGTGAGTCTTATTAGCCATACATTTTCTTGTTTTAAACTTCACATCTGGCAAATGATTATTCATAATTTGCTGTTCACATTCATAATGCATATGTTGAGAGTAAAATCTGTATGAGGCCAAGCTATAAATTAATTTAACGAGATATTTGTCATAGATATCTTTTGCAAGATACTCATATTTTATGTGCTTATTTATAATAGGATCCACCAGATTGGACTGAAATTTTAGCCTACTTCCGTGGATCGGAACTGCAAAACTTCTTTACAAAAATCCTCGAAGATGATCTTAAAGCCTTGATTAAACCGCAATATGTGGACCAGATTCCAAAGGCTGTGCAGGTATTTAAATAGACAAGTTTCTTTGGTAAATATTTTATAGACGTGCCTTGTCGATCACTCATTTATGTCTCGATTTGTTATTTTGAATTTTTAAGGGATCTGTGCAGCAGTTGCTTGACAAAAAGGACGAGCTGAAAATGCAGAATTCGATTTGTCGAATGCTTGGTGAGCACGCACGTTTTTCAATGAAGTGTAATTAGGACTACAAGACCCGAGTAATTATAACAGAGATAGGCGGGGAGGGGGATTTGATAGGGTTTGGTTTGGAGTTTGCAGCCATTACTATGTTGGCCATCCTATGAGGTCGACACCTTCGGGGTGGCCCAACCACCTTGGTGGGTGGGAGATGAGAGGATACCAGTTAGATGCCTGGGTGTCGCATGAAACTTGACTCACAAGGTGAAGTTGTCCACCAAATCGAAGGCTAGAGCCAGATCGGCCATGAAGGTGTGGGTGGGAGATCTATTTGCGGCGAGGCGTTTTCTCACAACCGACTGCAAAATTGTGATGATGACCGCAGTCCCCCTGCCCCACAGGAATATTCCTCAACCTTCTGTTGAGCATTTTAAAACGTTACAATATCAATATTGGAACCAATTCTTTTCAGACCTCGATAAAGTTAGAGATCGAAAGGTCGAGGACTTGTCTGGTGGAGAGCTGCAGCGTTTTGCTATTGCGATGGTTTGCATTCAGCGAGGCGATATGTAAGTTGTGAAGGGTCATGTTTATCAGTACTGAACCGTAAATAGTTCAACATATTTGAAGAATTCTTGAAAACCCATTGGTTTGTGTTGAATTGAATTTTTTTATTCTACCTCGTAGTTTTATGTTTGACGAACCTTCGAGTTATTTGGATGTTAAGCAACGTCTGAAAGCTGCCGAGACGATTCGTTCCTTAATAAATCCCGACAAGTAAGTGAATCCTATCCTCGTTAGTCTCGTTTGGTGTAATTAAAACGAGCTTTTACTTACATATGCCTGATTCTTGACAGATACATCATCGTCGTGGAGCATGACTTGTCTGTCCTAGATTATTTATCCGACTTTATCTGTTGTTTGTACGGTATTCCTGGTGCCTACGGAGTAGTCACTATGCCTTTCAGCGTAAGGGAAGGTGGGTAGAATCCTTTGGTCTTACTTTCTGTTGTGACTTTCTGCGTATATTTGTAGCGATTATATATTTTTACTTTATTTTGGCAGGCATCAATATTTTCCTCGATGGGTTCGTTCCAACAGAAAACTTAAGATTTAGGGATACATCTTTAGTTTTCAAAGTGGCTGAAACAGCAAATGAAGAAGAGATCAAACGAATGTGTCAATATGCTTACCCTAAAATGACGAAGAATTTGGGTATGATTATTGAATATCTATCATTTATTTTTTTATTTTATTGTAAATGATTATAATAAATTTGCTGTTCACATTCTGATGTACAATGCTGATGCAAATATTTTAAATGAGTATTTAGTATCAGCTGATTCAGCAAATCTGTCTCGATACCTGTGTCTAAATCAGAATAATTCTGCTATTTATAGGAAGTTTCAAATTGGCCGTTGAACCAGGAACATTTACTGACTCTGAAATTATTGTAATGCTCGGAGAAAATGGTACTGGAAAAACAACATTCATTAGAATGTTGGCTGGTCGTTTAACACCAGATGGAGGTGGTACGTGTATTTTCATACTTAAAAGGATATTTTATCTTCGGATTACCTCTTGATTTTATTGAAAAATACATGATTATTCAGATGAAGTCTCACGTATGATTTTCTTGCAGAGGATGTTCCCCAATTGAATATAAGTTATAAACCTCAAAAAATTAGCCCCAAATCTCAAGGAACCGTGAGGCAACTGCTTTACGAAAAGATCCGAGATGCTTACACACATCCTCAGTTTTCCACTGATGTCCTGAAACCCATGCAGATTGATAGTATCGTTGATCAGGAGGTGAGCCCCAGTTTTCTTTGCAGGGTACATAAATAATGCAGCTACATTTTTTTCTGTTTGTTATTTAAATTTATGGCTTTATGTTCAGGTTCAAAATTTGTCCGGTGGAGAATTGCAACGAGTGGCTTTGGTCCTCTGCTTAGGCAAACCTGCAGATGTCTATTTAATAGATGAACCATCTGCGTACCTTGACTCTGAGCAGCGTCTTATTGCTGCTAAAGTAATTAAAAGGTATTCATTTAATGTCATTTGTGAGGTTATGTTTGAAGAACTTAATACGCTTGATTTCAAAATGGTACCCCTACCATATGGCATTTATTTGCTGATTATTGAATATCTACATTTTTTAAATTATTTTGTCAATGATTATAATAAATTTGCTGTTCACATTCTGATGTACAATGCTGATGCAAATATTTTAAATGAGTCTTTAATATCAGCTGATCCATGCAAATTCAATTAAAATTGTACTAAATTCGTGTTTTTTTTTAATAGATTCATCCTTCATGCCAAGAAAACTGGTTTTGTAGTTGAGCACGACTTCATCATGGCCACCTACTTGGCAGACAGAGTCATAGTCTTTGAAGGCAGTCCATCAGTGGACACAACCGCCGATAGGTAAGAATATCTTGCGGAATTTGATGTAATGTCTTGTTACCCTACTCTTTTGATGCAGTTATCTACACAAACACTGTTACAGCTTAATTTGTATTATTTAACATGATGGAACTAATTGAACCCTGGTTTAGACTTGGGTAACCACTGGGGCAACCGTACCTCACCCAGCTAATGGAAGTGGCGGCTCGACATGATAAGCACTTGTATGTGGCATTCCTCGACATTAAGGGAGCGTTTGACAATGTCAACAGGGAACAGCTATGGGCAAAGCTATCCGCATATCATATGTCCCAGGATCTGGTTGGGGTTATGAGGGCACTGTACGAGGATACGTGGTATGCAGTTCAGTTGGGAGATGTAAAGACGGATGGGATAAAGGTCAACAAGGGAGTGGGGCAAGGTTTTCCGCACTGGAAGTGGGGCAAGGTTTTCCGCACTGGAAGTGGGGTTGAGGACGAGGAACATGTGTCATATGCCTTTGTCCTTCACTGAAGGGCTGTCGTATCGTGGGTCCCGATTGTAACTCGATGGAGGGGTGGTTAGGATTCATATTGAAGGGACACAGAGCTAACGCCAGTCAGGCAGCAAAATGCTTACTGAGCAGGTGGTGGTCACTTCAGCAACAGGCAAAAGCTAAACTTGCCGACGCCGATGGTCGAGTGGGTTACGTGCTTGCCTCTCAATCCTAATATGCTGGGTTTGCTCCCAGGTCAAGGTCGGTGGGAATTTTTACGGATGGGAGAAATTCCCAAAGTGGCGGCTCTTTCGGATGAGAGTT